>JAULCA010453934.1:0-10032 GCA_032360845.1 Crassadoma gigantea | reverse complement strand
GTTGGTAGAATATGGTTAAGTTGTTGGTAGAGTGGGGGAAAGTTGTTGGTAGAGTGGGGGAAATGTGTCGGTAGAGTATGGTTAAGTTGTTGGTAGAGTGTTGGAAATGTGTCGGTAGAGTGGGGGAAAGTTGTTTTAGGTACGTAGAGTTTGAGGAAGTTATTATTGGTTGAGTGTTGTGAAGTTATTTTTGCTAGACTGTTGATAAGTTGTTGCTGGAAGAGTGCGGAAAAGTTATTGTTACAATATTATACGATTGTGTAATTATAGGCACTTCGACACATTTGATTGTAAGGCTTTTGAATGAAAATCAATATATTGACCGCCTAACATATTCTTATCCATGTAGAACTAATTTCGATTTAAAGGAACAAATGCCATTCATACAGACGAAAAGCCACACACAGTTTAAGTGTTAATTAAAACATTAAATTACAGTAGTATATTTGATGAGTTTATTTTTAAGTTTTCCTTTCCAACTTTCCTCTCTGACTACATTTACTAGTTCATTGGTATACAATATACTATATCACCACAACCAGCATCATGATGCCCATGTAGAGCATCACTGGTCAGCTTCCGTTCTGCAGGATAGAACAAGAGTATCAACAACGGCCTCAATAGGATGATAATGAGGAGATTTCTAGTTACAGTCAGCAGAGCGTGTTTGACAATGCACATACAATTAGCGCGGGTGTGAAAACGATTTTATTGGTAATCTATAAACTTGTTACTCGAAAACCCATTCATGTACTCAGCGACGTAACAAGCGACACCAGCAGCTAATAGTCTGTGTAAATAGTCTAATCAATGCCGGCGGAGTTTGTCGGCCATACTCGGGGAAATGGATGGGGATGGAAGCTAACAACACACGGGAAATGGGTCCAAATAAAGGGTTGGATGGGGTCAAAGGACAGGTAGAAATGACTGTTTTCCCACGACATGTTACAATAGCTATTTTTTGTCGTTTTTTTTTTTAAAGAAAACACTCTTAAAATAGTTTGAAATGTCAATAAATAAGCTAAATGTGTCAATAAGTAAGATAGATATAAACATATTCAGGATTCGAATGTACATCTAGCAACGCAAGCTGTAAAATATATGTAGGTTTGTCGGTAGAGTCGATATTTTTCTTTTTATTTGAAGATTTCTTTTAGAATTTCAGGGCTACCAACACAGATGTCAGTTGAGATTTGTTGTGTGTATGTAAATATGTATATAAAAGAATGTAGGTACATATCGGGCCGACTGTGGGGTACTTGTTTGAAGTGTTTGATAAGCTTTGGGATCTGTCGGGGTATACACCACCGTAGTTGGATTATCATGATTAAGAACCCCTGTAAAACGATAATTCCTCCTGACACAGTAAGTATTAACATTACGTATGTACGTAGAGGCGATACTGTAGGCCCTACCTAACCCAATCTGTACCGTTGTAGGTAGCTGGTGTATAGCACCCTACCCCACACCTACCGAAAACTCTCGACCGATGTTGGTGTTTCGGTTTTAAACGTTGCGCAACAACAGAGCATGCATCAGGACACACTAATCTGTACAGCTCGATGACTCAGCCAAGATTTGATTAATCCGGAAGATTTAAAACGGACTATTACCTAAATCTACCCGTAACTTTATTCGCCAATAGTCCAGAATGAAACCAGAGCATGATGTTGAAGTAACGTTTCATACTGTACCAACATACGTTGAACTTCTCTATAATAACTCAACAATCCTACGGCAATCTTTTCATAAACAAAACACGTAAATTTTGTGTAATAAAATATAAATACTATGGATCTCCAATAATGTCAAATTTTGAAGGTATAGCCCGTTTTTAAGATTTAATTTCGTAAATATTCCACTTAAGATCATAGACTATTATGTATAAATACACTTGAACTTCCCGTTTCTTATTATGTTTTGCTAGCTATATGAAAAAGGTAACAGTTCAACTACGAAAACTGTATGAATAGAAATCAAAATCTAACAAATTCACATGTACTTGTTGAACATTTTTTTATTGGAAAATACACTTTCAATTGCAACATATAAATGCAAACGTTGTTACAAATGTTTCAATCGATAAACCTTTCATCACTTTGTTACCCACGGTGTTTGTCAATATTGAAATTAACAGGTAAACACTCTAAAATCTCTCTGTATGGAGTATACGTTAGAAATAAAAATCTCAGATATACATTGAGTACAAAATGTTCTCAGTATATCCCTGTACTCGGACACTCAATCATACGAATTACTCACCCTTCAGTTATCATGAATAGTGCGCACAGCATGAATATTCATAGCTTGTCTTTCATATTTCGGAATCTTTAATCAATTTGAAGATGCCTTAACGCCCATTACACGTAAATACACAAAGATAATTTGAATTGGGTTGAACCATGTCTCCGAATTAATTCATGCCCTTGTATACACACGGGATACCGGGCGATTTCCATATTGTCCGTACATAACTTAAACACCCTTAATAACACTCGGGCCAGAATAATGTTCTTCGTTTTAAGGATTTTTGTAAATATTTTCTCATGTCAAAAGATTAGAGCGACAAGGGTTCTGATGGTATTGTCCTGTCTGGAAGTTAAAAGTCGGGTACCCTAATATTGTGTAAACAGTGTCTGGTTTCTCTTCATAAGAGGATTGAATCAGTTGAGTATTGACGTAACAATTCATGACAGGTATTGCCACCTAGCGGGAACAGTCGTAAACACGCAATGGTACACAAATCTGAAGTGGTCCACAGTGTTTACAGAGAGCGAGATTCCTTAAATCTTGATATTGATAACGCCTCTTCAGTTATTTCCTTTGTGAGATGTCTTTAATACAAAATCCACTCTTCATCACATCCCGTGAGGCGCCAAGCATCGTCTTCGTTCAGTCTTAGCCAGTTTCTGCAATTTTGCATTGCGATTAGACATAAGTCAGTTCAATAACAAATAGTTTTTGCTCAGGATATGTCGACTTTGACGAGTTCTTCTGCAGATTTCAGACTTCTTGAATAATTTGTTACCAAACATCTTGACAAACAACTACCTATATACGACTCGTTTCTTTTTATTTTAAGATAGAATGTGTCACTTCCTTATATACTATGCGTAGGTGGGGCAAAAGTGCTGGCTGCACAATGATTAATCGCATTCAAGCATGTATAGCAACTACATGTAACATCTCCGTTAGATAAATCCCGACGTCACAATATCTTCAGTATCGCTATTACTCTCTGCTGCTATATTGTGCTGTCGATTTATATACATTTGTTAACAAATTCTCGAGACATTCTAAATTTTCTAAATACATTGAAGTGACAAACAGACATTCAAATGACTGAATGGTGTATAAATTAATGAGGTGGGTATCATAACGTGCACCCTAAACGACCCTTTTGTTTCCGTAAGATGTCTGATATCAGTTGTCAAAACTCAAAGAATCGGTGGCAATATCAGTACTAACACATAACATTGCCAAACACCATTTTGGGAATTTTTATAAACATCTTGTAATCCATGCGCGTCTTTAAGAAGCCCTGTAGAAAATGGCTCTACGGATTGTGACCACATAAAACTACACGCCATGGGGGTCAAACGAGACACAATTCTGGAAAGATCTAGCTTTTGTTAAGACGTATTTACATCAAATATTTGCACTGTCTGTTCGAAAAAAACCCGTCAAACCTGAACAGAATGTAAGCCTCTTTTACACATCACGCACATAGCATCGATTTATAGTTATGCACACATGCGATAATGGTACACTATGTGTTTAAACTTATTCAGAGAGTGCAACATGGCACCAAGGCCAAGCTGATGAAACTCTGCTGGAAATCACTGCTAATGTTCACTGTTATAAGACCTTAGATACAAATTATTGTATATCGCTAGGTGTCCAAAACTCTGGAGATTTATGTGCGTCAGGAGAAGTTATTTTTGAAGAAAAACATCTTCAAAACCTCTGAATTAGTTATCATATATCAATAAATATGATCTTTTTAGATGAACGCTATAGTCACACGTGATAGTTACCTATAGTATTTCAGATTATCAATCATCATGCATTGTGGTATTTTATATATATCAAGTACTGATTGGCCAAGCGCTAAAGTTTGAATAAAATCTCTTTAAAACTTTTGAAATATGAACGGGTAAGCTACGACAACGCTTTTTATAGTAACTCAGCCCCAAGCACTGTTCCCTTCTCTAACGTTACATGAAGTTATTGCTTAATTCTTGAAGTAAGATCATACTGTCGTGTCATACCAAATCATCCTCTATTCCATCTTACTTTCCCGGCGCTCTTGGTTGCTTAAATCTTAGACAAAAGATTAAAAACTATAATGTACGGAGATAAATTATATAGACGACACATATCAAAAGTAGTCTCGAACTGTATTGATTTTATTGGCGGTGAAATTGAGCTGTGTCGTGTGCGTGCTTGTACGACTTTCTGTTAGTTGTAAGGTTTATAGGGGGATGTGAATTTCTGTCTCAGAAATTATTCCTATGATTAAAAGAAACTACGTAGAAATAGCTCAGTGTGTGAAACGCTATATCGTGAATTTATTTCATACGTACGTAGTAATTTGGATTTCGACATCATTGGTTTTTTGTCATTATATCAGACACATAGTTTTGTTGTCAAAGAAAGGATGTGCAAATACATATCTGCACATAATTTTTCATTTCAATTTTCCATTTTCCTTAGGATATATGTTAATCATATGTTACATTCATTTGAAAAAGAAATACTTCATATTGAATTCTGTAATTTTGTCGGCTTCATTGAATGGCGAATCGCAAACTATTACTAAAGTGTGTGTTGCAATCAAATACATTTAGAAATGTTCATTACTGTGGTGTATTGTCACCTATATTAATAGTACTTCTATGGTTTGAATGAAACAGCTGGAGGTTTCGTCCAAATATTTTTTCAATAAATTGTACAGCAAAGTGTATTGTGGAAAGTTAATTTTTGTCCAAACCACAGTCAGATTGAAATTGTCTAACTGATTCACTGTAATCTAAACATTTAATACAATATCAAGCTGACAATGCTTGGCCCTTAAATATACAATCATCTCGTATATTCTATTGGTCATACAATAATAGCCAGCTTTATTAAACGTAAACAGATCTGACAGAGGGTAAGCAGAATCTGTTTATAAGACTGGAATTTTAAATCCTAGTATATAATTATCAGGTAATTATTTTAAGAAAAGCTTTAGCAGGTGTCGATTCCGACAGGTTTTAGCACCACGCCGACGATATTCCATCCTTTGGTGTTCGTTTAAAACATAACGCCCAATCTGAGGTTTTCTCCAAATGAAATTATTTTGTATATTTTATAAGTTGAGTTGTTAAAGCAATCACTTCAATGTTTGATCATTAATTGTATGTTCTTTTGTATCAATCGATGAACGTGTTTGTTGTTATTTTACAAAGAGCTTTTGGTGTTATTTTTACCTCGCGAAAATCAATATCTCTCACTCTCAGTTTCTATATAAAAAGGTCATGTCTCTTCACGTTTAGAATTTTGACTTTGCTTAACACAATATTGTTGCTTGGTTGAAACGTGTTTATACAGTTTTATCTGCTTCAGTTGTTTCAAATGTATTTCACCAAAACAAAGAGACGATTCACGAAAACATTCTATACTTAATATCTTAGCCAATCTCAAAATGATATGTTGAAGCAAATAGTTGATGCAGTTTTAAATAAGGGCTGCATATATGTCTTTAATCTTCGGTCTTACTGAAACAAAAGAGCCATGCTTGTTAGCCAAGATGTATAATAAAATTTCCTTGTCAAGACATAAACATGTTTTGGAGCGTGCTCGATAACAGAGTCGAGTAACAATTTCCGTCTAATGACCAATCAGTGCGTATTTTACTGCCGGGTATTCAAAGTAAATCGTCTGGCCTTAACAGCCGGAAATGGAGGGAACTTCCGCTTTGAAAATAAAATGTCGATTAGCATACTTCCGGTGTTCAAAACAATGCTAATAGTTGAGCCTATCACCATGGCAACCTATTCCACGCGGCTACAAAAACGGAAGTGAGGTACTACGACCTTTTAATACCGAAACGTAGCAGGCTCTTGATGATTTCATCGTACATTACATAGCTATCAACGACTGAACCCCTTTCTTTTACGTTTGGATAATAAACAGTGTTCCTGTCAATATTTCGGTTTGTTAGTGACCAGAAGCGTATCAGTCGATTCGACAACAGTGACACAAGAATCCTAGATAACACCTTACCCGTGCCTTTGTATACCTCGGACTTTTAGGTAAACACGCTATTATTGACTGTAATAGGCTCAGACTCATTTATTTTGAATTTATACAAATGTCAGTTCGGTGGGAGTTTAAAGGATTGTATATAGTATTGTGTCCATATCTACATGTTAATTTATTTATCGTTTGGTATCAAGTTTTGATTAGGTATAATCCGGACACCTTTGAAACTACGTGGCTTGACACCAGTGCTGGTGTGTAGAATTCATATTTTCATAACTATGTTTTGCAAGGCCGTTTTGGCAAATAACTTTAATAACTGAAAATTCTACATATTTTTAGTTTCTTGTCGAAAATTTATTTTCATTGTTTTACCATATTAGGCTAATATCGTTCACATCCTTTTTTATTTTCTCACTATTTTTTCTCTGATCCACCTTTGGTCAAATATTAAATATTATATAACAAATTGATTATATATTTGTGTAAATGTAATTGTATATTTACGTCATTTGATGATATATGTAAAGTATGTGTACTTACATAAAGGAATGGCTTCCATGAGCTTATTGGATTGTACTAATCCCATTGCGCTAATGTCAATGGCATTTGTTTAAACAAAGAAACATGGCGAAATATCTACGGCACACATGTACCTGTTGACATACCAAACCTTTCATTGTGAAAAAAACAACAAACCATAAAAATGAAATAATATTGTTTGACATGTCTCATCTTGTGTCCATCAAAAGTAATTTGTAACACAGAGATTCGTTTGACTAACGGTGAAAACAAACAATAAGTCAACCCTTAACGATCTTGGCATATTTTTACAAGACAATCCTAAACATATATTAATTACGTAAAAGAATTTAAAGGAAATGACGTCACGAATAAATGTACCTTATTGAAATAGACCAGGAAACACTGTATGTGGAATACAGAAGCAAATTGGAATCTCAAGTTAGTCAGTAACGATTTCAATATGCGTATATGACATATGTTAATTAAAGTAATATAGTAATCGGTTTCATGTGATTTTCACACCGCCGCATATCTATTTGAACAAACATAATGGTTAAAAAGACGGACAAGATATTTACATAACAATCTTATTGTATAAGATTTCTATAAGGCAATCCCAATCACCATATGATAAACATATATGGAGTTTAAACATTAAGATATACATTAAATTTCATTGAAATTATCGCTTATGTTTATTATTATGAATATTCTGTATACCGCATTTCTATATTTAAAAAATCGTAATGAGAACTTGGTCTATCGATGTTTTGAAGAAACCGCTTGACTCTAGTGCGTAGCTGTTTGAAACACGTTCGTATACAATCTTTTAAAGATCGTTGTATCTACGAAAAGTCAATCCCAATATTTTTCACAAAACCTATCACACATCGCCCATATCCGGAAACATTAGTTGGGTACCTGCCCTTACATGTATTGTAGTAATGTAATATATTCTATTTCAAGTAATTTGTCTGTCATCAAAGCTGGTTTATTTCATGGCTTGGAAATTGAAATATCCTTTCAGAAATCGCATTTCATTTAAAAGTAGTGTTCAGGCTTCACTAAGTCGGCGGTATACATTTACATCGCCAGAAAAGATTTCTTTCATTTTGAAAATTGAGACAGTGCTCAATCATGTATGATAAATCTATCTATATACATGTATATGTAGTGTACCCATCAATATACATTTAAGTATCCCGTCCAAGTAAATTTACTACGGCTGTTAAGCTTAAGGTTTGGTTAGGAAGCATGGGCAGTATATTTACACATACCTATATATACCGTGGTATAACTGAATCGAGATAAGACATTAAAAGTGCAAAATGTACAAATTCTATTTTTCTGGTTATTTTTCGGAATAACTTCTACTATTTGGTTAATGTGCTCTATGTTTAAAAGTCCGTTTAAGAAGCTAACATTGCTACGTATACAAGTTTATTACACATTCGCGTAATAATGTACCCAGGTATGAAGGATTCAGGTCTTACACCAAACAAAAGGAAATGAATTCTGTTATCATATTCATATAATCAATATATTAAAATTTGAAATTGAGAGAATAAATTGGCAATACGTGTAATGGAATCAGCACCGTACTTTAACAGTGAGTATTAAAACGTATGAAAGTAAAAAAAATGAGTATTATAAGTTAACCTACCACACGTACTCTTTATTTCATAAAATATTTGTAAAAGAATTCATTGGGACCGGTACGTCATTTAAAGAAAAATGAGTTAGATCATATGACCTATCGCAAACAGATTTTAAAAACTAATTCCCGACGGTCTACTTACGACTAAGCTGATAGGAAGATAACACCACGAAATGTACTTTTATATGACTTATATCCAAATAGGGCTGAACAGATCCTTATAAAAAACATATGGGTAGGCAAACTAGCATGAATACTGGCCTATCTCGTGAACACAATTTGTCTTTGGTGTTTTTTTCTATCAACCTAACCAGACTTCGTCAATTGTGTTTCTACTATCAAAGAACCACATTTTATCTCTGGTTTATCTACTATCAATATAACCACATTGTCAATGTTTTTCTACTAAATATCTATTAGATTTTGACCAGGGTATTTGAACTTTCAATTTAACCAAACTTTGTCAAAAGTGTTTTACTATCAAGCTAACTAGTCTTGTCTATTTTGCCTTTATTAACGTGTATGATGAAGGTGTATTGGTGGTGTGAAGTATGTAATATCAGTGGGATGATAAAGTGACACCTCATCTAAACCTTGCTTTTTCTCGTCTGATTGGTTTCATTGTCCACTTGACGTTTTAGAAGGCTATACTACCATTGTACGCGTATCAATACATATGTTAAAGTGAAATTCAGGCGGTTTAAAAGGATCATTCTTGGCGCTTTTGTTGTGAAACAGTCATGAAGCTACATGACTTTCTGATTTTTTCTAATTTATCATAAAAAGCTGTATAAATCACCTTGACTCTACGATTCGAGAACTATCAATGATTTTCGATGCAAGTCAGTAGGATTTTGTACTTAAAGCACACTATGACTTATTGAAATATCAATTTAATCCTCGATGTGATACAGTGAATATTAAGACATATTGGATTGCTGTTCAATAGAATGGACAATCATAACATGACTTTAAACACATTGTATTTTTAAATATTCTTTCACTCTATCACAGGCTTGCACTACTTTTCGGTGTCACCAAACATTTTAGAGTACATGTAGTAAGAAACGTATTCAAAATAATATGTTTAGTTTGATATAGGGTTTATTACATATTTCATAACTCCCCAGTGATCATTGCAACTACGTGTACATAGCTGCTGGTTTTGATGATAGATATATCTTTATTACTTTTTATTTCATATTCAGTTAGCTGGTATAACGTGTAGTTCCAACACATAGTACAATGCAATATGGTATACCGGGTGATGTTCACACTTGAACGGTAAGACCTATTTTGGCCGAATATTGAATTTGAATTTCCCATTTAATTACTACGGATATTGTGTTGATCACAAATATTTGCTGTAATAATAAATTCGCCCTCATTAAAAAGGGGAAAAAACTGGAAAATTAAACTGAAGCGAAAATTTCTCGGTACGCAGAAGTCGCCAGGAAAAGTGGTGGCTAAGTGGTTAGGACGTCTGGCATTCAGCTACCATGCACTAGCCCTCCACCATTGGGTCGATGGTTCGATGCCTACGTGGGGCAGTCGCAAGGTACTGGCCGTAGTTCGGTGGTTTTTCTCCGGGTACTCCGGCTCCC
>JAULCA010453923.1:0-10033 GCA_032360845.1 Crassadoma gigantea | reverse complement strand
ATAAAATGTACAACCAATTCGTTCACTGTTGATATACATTTTAACATTTGTACATCCTTGTAGCATGCTTATGCCCTTAATGACTTGCATTATCGATAGACCGTTAAACTACATGTATAATAAAAAAGAAAACACAAAATTTTCTCCTGTATTTGAAGCCACGATGGTCAAATGTCTAAATAATTTTCCAGCGGTTTTTGTTTATACCGAGGGCAAAGAAGCACAGCAGGTTAACGACTCCGACTTCATGGGCTACGGTTTAGATTTATCTATTAATATCAATACATCAAGGTCAGACGAATAACTAACATGTCCTATCAGATACAACGAGATTCAACGAAAGGTAAACTGTGTAAAAGGGAAGGTGAACAAGTTTCCCAGCATTTCATTCCGTGCATTAGATCAAGTTGCCCCATAACCTCAGATCATTAAGGTGTCCCACCAAGAGTTGACGAACGATCACGCAGGGATACTGCAGTCCTGTCTCCTCCCACAGCGAAGGTATAAAGACTTATCATGTTATACCATACTAACATAGAATAAATACCATCTTTACTTTCCTTGTGCATATGGTTGAATTGAATGTTTGTTCTTAATCTATGTTTTCTTTTTAATTTTATCTAAATTTTCAGGTAGGATTGAAAGCATGAAGAAGCTGTACATATTGTAAATGAACTATTTTCATAGATGCAAATAATATTCTTTTCTGACTAAACATGAAAGAATACGCCCATTAACGTTTGCATTTATCACTGATTCGTGACTAAATATTGCTGTATTATGTGGCTCCAAAAATAACGCCCCGTGACACGATAGGTTTGAAGATTTCCCTATCCATGCATATGTAAACAAGACTGATGATGAATGTGTCTTTCATCTAAAAACGACTTCCGCGTACACCTGGCTTTACGGTACCGAGGATATTGTTTAATATCGGGTGTCGCGTGATACTTGTCACTAGCCAAACATCGGTCATACCATGTCACATTTTTCATTTCTGGTGAATTATACAGGAAATATATTCCAGCCATGTCCAATACACAAAATATTGCTGAGTCTGGGCAAATATTAGGAGCGGGACAAATACCGGGATAGTTTGCAGATACTAAATATATAACCTTGAATACTTCACGCTGAGATACATGTAAGATTTTAAAACATATTATAATGACATCATCATGAACACGAATACAAATTCCTATATTTCAGCTCACTGAGCCATAATATCATGTGAGCCTTAAGCATCGTCATGTGTCCATCCCCTCTCTGTTCGTCCATTGTTTCCTCTGCTTCAGTGACATTGCAAAACTCATAATTGATTATCTGCCTCTAATGCAACACTTTGTATCTATATCTTATATTTTCTCGCTTTCCTTCCTTTTTCCTTTCAGAGGGTTTCACATGACCCTGGCTTCTGCAAGGCCATTAAGCTATTAACAAATAAGTCAGGCCATATACTCAGGTAGTGGCATTACAATAGCCATGAGGAAGCAACATCTCACTAAATAATTATCCATGGACACGGAAAACTATTACAAATGATCTACTGTGAATTTTAACAATCTTCTACCATTACTTTCTGTTAAGCAATGTCTAACTCTGTATCCATCTTTCTTTGACTTTAGTTTTCGCAAAAGAGTTAAACGATGGACTAAATAAAATGAATAAAATGAAGGTATGAAATAATTTCCATGTATTTACTTTTGTCCAAATGGGACTCGGTCTTCATAAACAATTCAAGTAATCGCGTTTAATTTCAAAACTCCGAATATAAACAGAACAGCTATTTTGACAGACATGACTTGCGTCTCCAGCAGTGTTCGTACCTAGCATTAGAAGCCGTCACCCGTCGTATTTGATGACAACCTTAGGCGTGTTTACAGTAGGGCGTCCCATCAATACATCTACCCAATGGGTTTGTTCTGTGTGGTCATGGATTGTGCTAACATCGGTGGTGTGATTCAGAGAGATCATTCTACATATCCCCATCAATCATGTGGTATCCAGGGAGGCATGGAAAAATATGAAATATTAAGAAACCCAAAGCATGATTGAGCCTGTAAGTCGACCTAGTTGAATCAAGCTATGCCTATACTTGTGTTTAACCGAGTGTTTTCTATCAAATGTATATAACTTGACACTGAACGACATTTGACAAGGTTTTTTTTCAAACTCTGGGGTTGTTTGTTTTGAACTTTTAATAAACAGCTTCTGTGCTGAACAGGGACAAAGTCCCTTATCCACTTTAAGTAAACGGAATCAATGATAACACAGTGGATCTGATCTTTTACTTAAATTCCTGCAGGACAGCTTCGTCCAATTATTAAATGGATATATTGATCATTAGAGAATATCTACAGTAATTACCTAGGAGCGTGGCCGGTATAGTAATCACTAGAAATACGATGAAACTAAGCACCTTAGTGAGAGTATTGTTTGTAGATAAAGTAAACCGAAAAAGTCAACATTTTCCTGTCACATATAAGTTTGCCGTTCGTGATTCAACAGTGGTACCTAAGGTCAAAGAAATGAAACTTGTATGTCTGACGTTTTCCGAAATAAACGTATTATCCCTTTGTCCTGGTGTTTGTTCGCGCATACATTATACCACACGCTATGTATTTAGGCTGGACATCACGTTTAAGTAAATAACGATGGGTAATGTATGAATGACCCATCCGGAGACAGGCAAGGACAACCTCTTTTCGGCGCTTCTCTCTTTAGCAAGGATGTCATTCACCGATTTGAAGATCAATAGAATGTAATTTGTTATCTACGCATTGATTCCAATTATTTTGCCACTGAGATCGACTAGAGACAATTTCTAAAACATTACATGTCTTAAATATCTTTTAATTTCTAAAACATTACTGTCTCTTCAATTTTAGACTATCTGAAAGCTGTTGGTCCTTTTAATAAAATTTGAGTCATCATAGTCACCTTCAATTTTCAAATTGATATTTGTCGTTTAATCTTTAAGTTTGTTTGATGTTTTTGTTTTGCATTTTTTTTACGACCATATGTTGGCCCTAATGACCTATCCTGTGCTGATGGGCCGTTAAGCATTAAATGATAACTCATCTATTAACATATTTCTTGACTTTTTCACCCTTTTCATCAACTACCTCATACCAAGCAAAAGAAACGCATTATTTTCATGCAACATGGCTAACAGCGACGGCGCATATGAAAGAAACTCAATACGCGTGACAATTTCGTTTTTTTTTATTTCTTATCCAAGAGCTTGCTGCGAGTTTCATGGCTTACGTAATACTTGTTGTCTGCCGACAGATAAACCTACCACACAAAGGGTTTAGAGATACAGTTTTAAAGATTATGGTTACCATCATTATATCACGTGGTTATATTTTATTTCCTTGTTTGATAAGAGGTCGGTATTTTTTTTTAATTCTGCTCATGAGTAAACCCTGTTTTTTAGCTGTCACTAACCTGGTTTTCATTTTAAACACAAAACGTTACTTTAAATTAACCTAGATCTATTTCGAGGAAACGGAAAACGCTTCCCTTCCCGAACACTTGGTCTTGTTTCTGTGTAATTGATTTTCTATGTGTCTCAATGATAATTTTGTGATCATATTTTACACTATTTCATCTACTTTGAGATCGAATAACGATTTTGTTACACATTTGTTGATATAAATTTTACACCTGGAGGCACGTCAATACTGACCTTTGCTTTTAATACGACGTTAAACTTTAAATAAATCAAATATCCCATTTCACAACTTTATTTGCGGATATCCGATTATAAACAAAATATTGCCAAACCAGAAATCACCAAAGGTTTCTTTGGTCTTCACCGTGAGACTTTAATCTAGCTATTATGAGATGAGCCAGGTGCTTTTTGATTGCGTATCCGTTCCTATATCAATGCGTTGATGTTATTCATGGTATAGTGTCCATGAAAAGGAAAGCATATACAAATAAAACATATTGCATATATTTATTCTGTACTGTAATGAAAACGATCAATATATATCCGATTACAAAGAACTACGTAAATCCCCTGTTTAAACACTGCTCGTACAAGTACTGATCCCATTAAGGTATTAAGATTCCCTTCTGTTTCAACTGTGAGTAGTTTAGAGCAATTCGTATTTTCATCTAGCATCACCGGTCTCGCGAAGAGTCCTATAAGGTCGAAACAGCTGCATGGTGTACGTACAATGTGCAGTGTAGCTACACGTGTATAGTGTACGTATAGTCATGGAATTATCTAAGTCCGCCGGTGCTATATTGTAATTTCCATTTATTGACATAACATAATGTTATTGACACAGTTGTGCATCCCTTAAATATGTAATCATAAACGTTTATTAGTACAAAGAAATTGTACCAATATTTAAATCAGCGTCTCTAACATAAACAAACACGTGAAAGAAACAACTGTTTGAATTAGTTCCCAATAAATGCAACTCGGTCGTCTCCGATATACCGCACAGAAACGCCCGAGTGTCACTAATAATCATTATAATTCTCGTAGTTATTATACATGTATCACCGTACATGTAATATAATTATGCGTTGCTTGTATTTATTACATTTTATACTCATTTTATTTATGGATATGGCTGCATATATCTGCTAGTTTTGTCAGTAAATGAAAGCAGCGGTAACTTGAATTACTTCCCCTTAGATGCCACTCGGTCGTCTCCGCGAAACATTGCAGATAAAGGGTTGAGCGAGAATTTAACCAAAACTGTGTGTATATCTAAGGATATCCGTTGCATTTTTCAGAGCTTGAAGTTATTCTTTGTTTGTCCATGGCTGTATGTCTATGTTGTATTGTCAATAAACTGATTTAGCATTAAAGTATATCGGTCTGGCTGTTCATAATTTTTTCTAGTGTCCCTTGTCGCATTTATTACATAAGCGTCCAACTAACAAAGAACTGGCTATTTGCACGTCTGCATGACCAAGATTCAACATGGAGGGAAAGGCAGCTCAATTCACATTCCAGGAGCTAAGAGGAAAGAAATTTCTATCGATTGAGGATAAAGATAACAAAGAACTCTTCACGAAATGGTAAAGTATGAGACAATTCGTTTGTTTATGGACTTTTTCTTTCTTCTGTTCTGAGAGTATCAAAACAGAAATGCCAAATCATACTTCATCGTGTGTTGTTGCTATAGACGCGTTCAATTATATATGGTATTTTTTTATGTTATGTTGATCTAATAGTGGTACTTAATAAGCGTTATCGACTAAAAATATTTTAGCACAATATATGTTCATGTACGCAAAGCCATAAACATATTCATATCCATATGTGTCAATTCGAACAAACACGTTTTCTAGAATATTCCATAAGAATTTGATAATCTATTACTTACACTACCAAAATGAAAATAGGCTGTAAACATTGTGTCTTAAGACTGTCTCTATGGCATCCTGGTTAAATACTAGTTGCTTCAAATCCTACCGATTCGGCTAGGGGGGATTTCATTTTAGCTCATTCGGTAGAGTGTAAGACCAGTAAGCCAGATTTAAGGTCCTGGGTTTTACTGCTGGCGAGGTACATGTACATGTATTGCAATAATAATTTCCTAGGTTACATTGGCGTCTACGTAAGGACCTTGTAAATATTGACGAATAAACTCAGCAATACTTGCACGAGAATCACTATGACCCCTAGAAAACTTCTGAAGATTTCTTCCTGGAAGAGTAGTATGTCACCCTTGTAAAATACTGGCTGCTTCCTACCGACTCAGCTAGGGACACTTTCTTTGAAGCTTATTTTGCAGAGCGTTGGGTTTGTATTAAACCAGAAGTCCCGGGTTCATCTTCTGGCAAATCAATTAGAGGCATTGAAAAAAATAATGATCTGTTACATATACATCTACATGTGTACATTACTAGATATTTCTAGAGATTTGAGACAGATTTGTGACAAATTCATGGCCAAACAGGCATTTTAACCTGGTACAACCCAAACTCTAGATGGACACTCTATACCAATAGAGCTACAGTACCTCATTGCCCATGATCTACACACTAAATAATAGTTTCCTATGAATGTTTTCTTCCCTGTAAATGTTGCAGGTCTATGCAAGGAAGATTGAAATGTCAGATGTATAGCTTTGACCAATCCTTCCAGGCCTACCAAAAAGATGATTTTGTTGCAGTAAGTATTATTTGTTTGAATCTGAATATATTTTTGCATGTAATAAAGCATGTTATCTGACCACGTTGGAACAGGACATAATGTCACATCTTGTTACACTCTAAAGGAAATTTATCGAGTCATGGGTTAAATTTATTAATCACTAAATTATGATTTTCAATGTTGCAGTTCCTTCCAGTAAATGAAAACACATCTGCAAGTACTTGGACATTATCAACTAATATTTTAACATTCTGTTACATTGTAGACTAATGAATCAGAATATTATCATGAGGTGATAAATTACATTGTAAATAGCCTGTTACAGGTTTTCAATGTTTTTCATTATCTTCTGCTGCTAAAATAATGTCTACTTTCCTGATTGCAATACTGACTGCAGACTTCTGTCTATTTTTACTCTACATACTCATTTCGCATTGTGTCTCAGTCCTAAGCCAGCTTAAACTTAAGTCAAGCACCAGAACAACATGACCAGGCATTATATGTGTGATTGTCCAGTTTATGACATTTCAATGGGATGATAGTTTAACCCTTTCACCACTAGTACTGAAGACCATATTGGACATATCCAAACCAGTGCATGGTAAGGTTAATTACAATTACATAGAGATAAAAGGGTTTAAGAAACCACTGCCTGGCTCAATCATCTGTTGACCTTAACCCTTTCACTCCTATGTAACTTTAGCAGACTCTTCCATGCATTGATATGGGAGAGTCAATTATGGTCTACAGTGGTGAAAGGGTTTAAAAACTGTTTTTAGGATACATTTGTTGGGTAAATATTTTGTGTACTCAAAACACTAAATTAAAAACAACAAATATAAAGTTTCGTGATAATTAAATATTATAATATATATTAAGAAGTTTGTGCCAATGGAAATACTGTATACCTTGTTCAAATATTGGCCCTCCCACAATAAAATCGGTCCTAGTGTTAATTTCTATCTTCATATTTAAACTCTTTATATTGTGTTTTGTGTACTGATATTTGCTCTTGTGATAAATTAACCCCATTGGGAAGAACAGAAAGGTTTTCACGCATCAATCAATAGTTTGTATTTAGTTGATATAATGTACAATTATATCTGAGATTTTAATGAAGAAACCAATTAACAATAACTTAACAAAAGGAAGCAACTCTTAACAAAACTACATTTGTCGGTATTCCCTAGTCACATTCTGATGTTATAAATGTCTATAATTTTAGGACTTCATGAAGGATCCTAATGTAGTATCAACCCTACAGACTGTGTCAGAGAGCTGCTCTTGGTCACCAGTTGGTGAGTATTTCATATATATTCATGAAAAGTATGTCAAACACACACATATATATATATTATGTAAATAGCAATGTCTGATCAATTCTAACCAGGTGGTTATTTACACTTTACCTGACCCTATACACATACATTCACATATATGTAGAACTTTGTGTAAGTATATGTATATATATATAAGGACGGGGACTTGGCATAGTGGTGTACGGGTTAGGTATTTCTGGCTAGGCGATTTGGTGCCGTAGATCGTGAGTTCGACAGGGCACGAGTCAAAAGATTGGCTTCCTTCGTTAATTGTGTTACTTTGTTATATATATATATATACCAGGGGCCACTTGTATAAAACATCTCAAAGTTGAGGAAAATCTTAAGCAATGAATTGTCTATGGGAAATCTTAGACTTGAGGAAATCTCAAGAGTTGAGATGTTTTATATAAGTGGGGCCAGGTATAGTAACCATACTGACATTCTTGCATGGCCCGACATACAACTTTATGTAATACATTCGTTATTGACATAATGATATAACTTGTACAGGTTTTATCTTACGCCAATCAGTTATTTGAGCTTTCATGGAGATGCTTGTGTGCAACTTTAATGTGTGTGACTGTCTCCTGTAATGTCCGCCCCCCGTTGCCTTGTGTAATATCTGCTGTGCCATTGCCTCCTGTAATGTCTGCTGTGCCGTTGCCTCCAGTAATGTCTGCTGTGACGTTGCCTCCTGTAATATCAGCCGTTACCTCCTGAAATGTCCTCCCTTGCCTCCTGTAATGTCCTCCCTTGCCTCCTGTAATGTCCTCCCTTGCCTCCTGTAATGGCCGCTGTTGCCTCCTGTTATGTCCACTGTTGCCTCCTGTAATGGCCGCTGTTGCCTCCTGTTATGTCCACTGTTGCCTCCTGTAATGTTCACTGTTAACTCATGTAATGTCCGCTCTTACCTCCTGTAATGTCCACTGTTACCTCCTGTAATGTCCACTGTTACCTCCTGTAATGGCTGCTGTTACCTCCTGTAATGTCCGCCGTTGCCTTGTGTAATGTCCGCTCTTACCTCCTGTAATGTCCGCTGTTTCCTCCTGCTGTCCACTGGTTTCTGTATAATGTAGCTGTATAAGTTCCGTTACTATAGAGAGCTTGCTGTCTTAACACTAACATTTATAGTGGCATCTTCATATGACTTATCTGTTACAATGACACAAAACCAAAACTACCAAGTATATTTTTCAATGTGATATTTATGATATCCACTTCAGATAAAACTGTGTTTAACTAAGAATCAGTTGCTATTGTCAAAGACTATGTTTAAGTATGAATCTGTCAATATCATGTCACTTGAGCTATACAGGGATGATTTAAGAATTCCTTATTTAATTGACCTACAGTTTAACATTTAGACTGTAAATCCAAGTACAGTGATAGAATTGTATAGATGTGTATTTTTTGTATTGGTTTACCACTCATTTCTTTTTATACCAGTATCTCAATAACAAAAATACTGTTAAATCCCCCTCTAGATCATGTACAGTATAAATTATATGGACAGAACTTGTAAACATTTCAATTAGGCATCACTTCCTTTATTGTTATCAATATATATTCTATGAATGTAAGCCAAAAACTGTTGGTCTACTTCAAAATAAAAGATAAATTGTGAGATGTATCTAGGAAATATAACAACAATTTGTTGCTTAACAAAATTGATCAGAATATCTTGCTTGATACACAAGACACTAAGCAATAATATAGCAACTAGATCTGCACTTGGTCAGTTACCCGTGGTTAGATCATTCTGTAAGTGTCTATAAATAAGTGGGTGAAATATTTCAAATCTCTGTAGTATATTTATACTGTCTCTGTATTGGCACATCTAAACGGATCTTTGTTTTACAGGTGTATCTGCGACCAGTGTGACGGCGGAAGTTGTTCCCTGCACTGTGTTATCCATGACTCTATTCGACAGACTCACTGATAATGATATTGCCAGAGAGAATGGTGCCCTTCGGAAATGTTTTGACGAGTTCTATCAAGACTTCACAATTTCAGATGAACTGCGAAAGGTATACACATTAGGTTGAACTCAGTGGATACTGTGCAGTATATTATCATTAAGCATCTTATAAAACTCATCAAAATAACATCTTGATGAGCACTTCCATAATCCTCCACTGGATTTGAAGTATAAGAAAATTGATGTACAGTACCAGGTCTACAGTACCAGGTATACAGTACCAGGTGTATATAGTACCAGGTATACAGTACCAGGTCTACAGTACCAGGTATACAGTACCAGGTATACAGTACCAGGTGTATACAGTACCAGGTCTACAGTACCAGGAATACAGTACCAGGTCTACAGTACCAGGTATACAGTACCAGGTGTATACAGTACCAGGTCTACAGTACCAGGTCTACAGTACCAGGTATACAGTACCAGGTATACAGTACCAGGTACCAGGTATACAGTACCAGGTGTATACAGTACCAGGTATACAGTACCAGGTCTACAGTACCAGGTATACAGTACCAGGTATACAGTGCCAGGTATACAGTACCAGGTATACAGTACCAGGTACCAGGTATACAGTACCAGGTATACAGTACCAGGTACCAGGTA
>JAULCA010453868.1:0-10036 GCA_032360845.1 Crassadoma gigantea | reverse complement strand
ATCTTGATTTTACTGCCATGCCATAGCTATACACCAGAGAATACCTTAAAAGCATGTGTTACTAGGGTATCGTGATATGCAAGGCCTGGTTAGTCATATATAGCGACCAGACTGAGAGAGTGGACAGGTACTAGTAGTACAGTCAGTCTAGTCATAATGACAGAGCTCTAAAGTGTGTAACGTATGAAGTCATTTTCGTAGGTTAGATTTTTGGCACCGTAGGTCGATAGACTACAATCTAATTATCTTAGATTGATCAGTAATAAGAGAAGGTAACACATTGTGATGTCATTTCAGTTTTGTTTTTATTCATTGTGCTTGGTAGAAACGACTGTTGTTTACGAACGTTAGTCATGGCTTTTCTGATGGAAGAATTAGTGTTAGGAAACTGGTCTTTTTGTAGCTGAGAATGAGTTGAGAGATACTCAGACGCTGTTGAACTAATTAACTACCCATGGATTTGTTGGTCGTAAAAAATTCCTGTCAAGGATGTTTATACACAAAATGCATTAACAATTAACCTGTATACATTAATTTATTAATCAATCAAACATGAACAGTTTGATTTTTACACCTGAAGGTATGCTATTTTCAGCATATGACTCATTTATTTACACAAATACCTGCATCATGCAAGAACAGAAGGGCATGCATACATCAATTCAGAACAACCTGTCAGGGTTTCTGTTTGGTTCAAGATTTAGAAGCTGTGTAAACACAGTACCAGAACTGGACGTAGACAGGTAAGAGATACGATGCCATCTCACCTGCCATACTGCCCTTACAGACACCTAACAACTTCCAACACATAGCAACGTTTGCATCACTCAAAAGCTAATTGGCTGATAAGGAGATAAAAAAAACGGTCTGACTCAATCCTACCCTGCAGTGAAT
Organism: Crassadoma gigantea; assembly: GCA_032360845.1. Taxonomy (NCBI): domain Eukaryota; kingdom Metazoa; phylum Mollusca; class Bivalvia; order Pectinida; family Pectinidae; genus Crassadoma; species Crassadoma gigantea. Next base: position 9,142 of record JAULCA010453868.1, on the reverse strand, counting down.
GTAAATACACGGGAGATGTTTTGTTTAATTTACAAACACTGATTGGAGAGATGATATAGTCTAGTGGGTCTATTTGCTATAACATCGCTGAACCCAAAAGGAGACATTTCTTTGTTATATATTAATTATACCGAAGTATCAATTCCATTACTGATTGTTTAATTTTCATAAAAAGATATAATCCACTTTTCTATTAGAAGTTAATATTTCTGGTGCAAATATGTTACTGGAAATCAAATACGAATACGTAGTGTCACATGGAATATAGAAATAACCATCAGCAAATACAGTTGCCATACCCTTTAATTGACAAAAAAGTATCATTTGTTTAAAAATATGTGCATAAAATACTATTTTTATATTATGTGTCAATTTCTTGGCCCCTTTCTGAAAAGATTTTCATTTTGGGTGCTGTCAGTTGGACACTGGTCAACAGTTTTGTTCACATTTCATAAGTCAGATGTGACAGATACTTTGGTCCTGTGATGTAATAGTCTAATTATATAGAAAGTGACCAAGAACACCAGTTAATATTAAGCGATCAGTATTTATTGGTCCTGTGGTCAAGCTTGTCGTATATCTGTTACTGTTGATCCCAGTATTTTAACTATCTCAAAATGTTCACCCCTGTGGCTTTTGTTAATAACATAACCTCACTGCATAACTATTTATAAAATTCTTAATAAAGAAGTCCATGAGGTCTCCTGGCTCCTCAGGGTATGTAATTCTAAAATATTTGTTCAATATTATTCATATTTATAACTACAGTATATGTTGCGATGTAGGAACTCGTATTATCAATAGACGATTTGTCACCATGGTCATGTTGATATTATCAGACTACCCACCACAGCAACTTCAAAACCTTAATTTCAGGAGCCTTTTATAGTTTAATGGTTATAGATGTGGCTTGGAGACTTTGTGCCGGAGATTGTGAGTTCAAGGCCTATATGTGAGACTATTCAGCTCTATTTTGAAATTACCTTCACGTTAAGGGCAGCAAAATAACTGAAAATTTCCTGTTTCACATTAAAATGACCTGTAGATCAGAGATTGGTCCGTATTTGAGGCTTCATGTCATTGGCCGTCTCAGCCACCGAAAAAAGGTCAAAAGGTATTGACGTCACCATGATGATCTCTTAAAGCAAAGTGAAAAAGATATGGTCTGCATGTGAGGATGGTCTGACTGGAGACATTTGGGACTACGAGACACAGATTGAACGCTTCTATCATAGTGAACTGTACAATAGACCATCATATTACCAGGGGATTACATAGCGGAAACACCGCCTAGTGGTCAAGATTGGAGCTACATCCGTAACATTGCGTTACATTACAGATCAAATGTTTTTGTAGGAAAGGAAGTAATGTGGGTGAAGTCACTCGGGGATTCTACTACAGACTCAACTCTTTATCTCTTTAAAGTGGAAATTTTACACGGAAATTGAATTAGTTTGTTGAATTCTCAATAGATAAATTTATGACTCTGCCCAAGTCATCTTGTCTGGTATTGATTGGAAATGTCTTGGTTCAAGGATATCGGGAGAATAGCTCAGTAGATAAAGGTCATAGAGTTTAGTTTGATGTAGTTGGGTTTGGCACTGCCCTAGCATGTCAGATATTTGACCTAAAAGATTGGAGTAAAACGTTGTTACAGAGACTTTGCTGATAATATATTAAGGGTTCATCTTTAAAACATTTTAGTCTAGGCTCATTTTTGTCACTTTTCATTGTCAATTTTATTATAAAATTATATTCAAATTTAGAAAATCTAAAGTAACATGAAAACATTTTGACATTAAAAATGTTTAACTCATCCACCCCTGAAGACACATTTGAACTCTTCCAATTCAAAGGCTGGATTAGTTCAGTATGAAATTTCAGGGGTGAATGAGTTAAACAAATTCATATTTGTTTAAAAAATTTTTTTGAACTATAAATAGACTTGGCTAAAAGTCACAAAGGGGCCTAGACACAATCGTATGGTCAAGTCACAAAGGGATCTAGACACAATGAAATGGTCAAGTCGCAAAGGGATCTAGATACAATCATATGGTCAAGTCAGAAAGGGGTCTAGACACAATTATATGGTCAAGTCACAAAGGGGTCTAGACACAATGATATGGTCAAGTCACAAAGGGGTCTAGACACAATGATATTGTCAAGTCACAAAGGGATCTAGACACAATGATATGGTCAAGTCGCAAAGGGATCTAGACACAATCATATGGTCAAGTCACAAAGGGATCTAGACACAATGATATGGTCAAGTCACAAAGGGGTCTAGACAATGATATGGTCAAATCACAAAGACATCAAGTCATAAATAATACACTCAAAATTACACTCACACATACATATCGCAAATTGATCTAGTTTATGTAGCTCTCATCCACTTTATTAAATATACAACGGGAGGAGAAAATGAGACAAAGTAATTTGTGAACTGTGAAACGTATCATATTAGAGGTATAGATGGATGGAAATGGCCTCCCTTGTCAGTTTGAAATGTCTTGTTGACGTGAAAATTCAGACAGGAGTGGATCAATAAGTCTGGGTAATTAAAAAACCTCGAAGAATCATCTAGTATTGTAGTTCTTGTAGATTTACTCTAACAGGCAGTGAGGGATGGGGGTTTAAAAAGCTTCATTCCTTGCAGACAATGAACGATGGTCCATTTTATAGCTTTACTGGTTCAGACACGGAGGGATGGGGGTTAAAGTTATTTTTATTTCTACGGACAATGAAAGATGGTATGTTTTATAGCTTTACTGGTTCAGACAGATAGGCATGAAGGTTTAAATTTTTTTATGTCTACGGACATTGAATGATGGTACATTTTTATATAACATTACTGCTTTAGACTGAGAGAGATGGGGTTAAAATGTTTAACTTTAATAGACCATGAGAGATGTTTCGTTTCATAGCTTAAATCTTACAGACAGAAAAAAGGGATTTTATAGCTGCTTACCCCTTCAAACAGAGATACAGATTAACATGCAATAGTTTTTAATCATTAACTTATATATTACTAGATTTTCAGAGGAGGTTTGTAAGCAGAGTAACAGCTGTACAGAACTAAGGTTGGAAAAACATGACTTAAAGATGCAGTTAAATTATTTTTAAACAGAAATACAATTATGCAGACATTTTTTTCAACATTTCTAGCTATATCTAACATCATTACAAAAAATATTCTCATGGAAATATCTTCTTAGTTTGTCATAATGTGTGATCAGTTTAGCCTACAATATTTTCTGACTCGATCAACACCCCCACAGACAACAGTTAAATTCTAATGTGATTAACATTGTACAGTTTAAGTATATATGCAAATATTAACGTTAGATATTGTCTGATGATATTCTGTGTTGGAGGTTAATTTGGTCCTCGCTTAAGTCTTACGAAACAAATTGTCAACCAATAATGGGGGCTTATAAATCCACTGAAAAGTCACTTCTTGGCACAGAAGCATAGAAAATATATATTTAACAATGGGTTGTCCAGAGGAAGTCAACTTTTGTATGGCCACACAAGCCATGTAAGAATGGAAAGCTCTAATCAAATTAATGCAGATGTCACATCAATATAGGCTAAATTTAGTTTTAAGTCTAAAAAGCAATTGCATGCTTCAGTTTACCTTATGGTATTTGAATTCTCAAAATCATTCTGATCAGTACAAAGCTCAGTATATGTCTTAAATCTCACTAATTATTTACAGTTTTAGATTGAGATTCCTTATATATAACCCTCATTTTTAATGTTAAAAATTAGTAGAATTCGCTACCTATAGGTTTTTGCTCAAATTCAATCAGTTTATTTCATAGATCAGTTAAACCTTAGGATTTCATGCTTTTAATTTATTAAATAGGGGTTATGGTAAATATAATTTCGCCTGTTTTAGGTTTTGATATATAGATTCTGATCCCCACATGAAAAATTTCAAAGGTACTAGACAAAAACAAGCTTTATAATGTTTCTTTTTATACCATGCTGCCGTGTGTTGTCTAACCAGAAGAAAAGAAACTGACGCCACTGAGAGGTTTCAGGCTGCATTGCAAACATCATTGAAAAGATATTAAAATATCAATTTGATTTCACATGAACATGCGTTTCTTTCATCAGCTGTGTTTGATTATTTCCATTGAAATATTTTATTGATTTGATGTTAAACTTTCAAAGAGATTAAAGCAATTTATATTGAAATGGTACAATAGTAGGATTTTTAAGTTGATTTGATCAGTTTCCGGGTGTTTACTGATGAGAAGAAAGTGATAATTGATAGAAATTCATTATGTATGAGCTTACCACGCTCTGTATTGTGACGGAACCATTACATCAAGATAAAGGTCCAATCTTCATGAAAATAAAAAGTGGAGCTGAAACTCGATCCAGACATGGTCGTTGATCAAGTGGTGTAACACAATACTTAAGATGATTGATCTATGATTTTTGTGTCTTTGATGTTAAACATTCTAGAAAGCCTGTGAAATTACACCATGTGCATTGTCCTCTCCAATTATTCCATTCTGCAGAGATTTCAGTTACGATATAATCTGCATTTCTGATGAATGGGGATTTAAAATGGTTGACAGAGCCAGCTTTGCTTCCAAACAATGTGATTATGAGTCACATTATACCATTAAGTTGCAATGACGAAAGCCTTCATGGATCTCCCAGGACAAAATTGACGTAATCCTGTAAAAACTTAAACTTCATGGAACAAGAGAAAATTGCATGCTTCTCATATTGGTATTATGATTGTTCCTTGGACAGCCATTACCATGGAAACATTGGGTAACTTAAAATTATTTTTGGTTTAATCCATTTTTTATTGAAATTAAATTATTGTATTATATACCGTCACATTCAATTTGATCAGTCTGGCTTCATGTTACAGCATTTTCATATCAAAGGTCAAGGTCAGAGCTGACTGTATAATCCTATAGCTATCGATATTATATCATAGATAGCGGATTGATGAATAATTTATCGTATAGAAGGATCATGATCAGTTCTTATTTCTTGCAAGTTTTGAACTTATAAAAAAAAGCTACATGTATTTTTAAAATTATGAAATATTGGCTTTTATACACGTGTAGACTGTCATATCAAGGTTGAAGAGAAAGACCACATAGCTGTTCAATAATTTGTGGGAATTATTTCCATGTTGGTGTGCAATGTATCTCTTTGACAAAAACATTAATGGTTGTCCCTACGGGTGATACTGGGCAGTCTGCAGTGTATGAAGACTTGACATACAGCCAAGGGTTCTAGGAGCAATCTCCCCGATATCTATTTGTGTATATTGTGATCGTGCAAGGCAATGTACACAACTATGGGTATTTACTGACGGCACATCCCTGATCTGTATATGTATATATATGGTGATCGTAACATGTCCAGTTGTAGCAAAGCAATGAATCCCATGTTTGAATATTTAGGGCCCCACATCGGAGAAGTAGGTCAGTTTGTCAGTCTGTCCATTCAGACTTTCATTCCGGAGATTGTCTCAGAATTAGGAAAAAGGCAATCTTTTAAAAATTTGACATGAGGATATTCTGTGAAATTTAAATATGCAAAAAAAAATTCTAAGGTCAAATGGTCAAAGGTCACTTCCACTAAAATAGACAATGGGTTTGTGTTTGTGTGTATTACAGACAGGCGCATGGCAGGCAATTTGCTGACCAGTCAGTGTTCTAGTCACTGTAAAAATGATTTCATGCATTTCAAGATGGTTGTAGCTGTCTTATTTTGTGGACCAGACATTTCGCTCAATTGAAATGGATTTAATAGTATAAAAGCCTCATTTTGTTAAAGTCCCTTAAATTTTGACTATTTGCTGAAATAGTCAAGATCTACATTTTAAATTTTTTTGTGTGTGTTTCAGGTCTAGTTGTTATTAATAACAGAAAACGATATCAGTGGATTAGCTTTGTTGTAATCATTTTGTAGGTTGTGTTTTTCACAGAATTTTTTTTATGTGAAAATAGCAAAAGTTATATTACAATACTGTAAAAACAAAACGTTTTCAGTTATTCTACAGGTTAAGTGTTGGTAAAAAGAGGGCATATTTGTTGGATGTTGTTGGCTAGTTATACATGTATAATGATACCTCTGGCACTTGTGTAGGAAAACAACAACGAAGATATGATACTACACTAAAGTAATTTACTCTGTTTTCATTTAATCTAAAATCAGTTTGAATTATTTATTGACAACTGTAAAGTAATCTACATCTTGATGAATTTATTCTGGATGTAGTCGCTGGCCTTCAAAAGATCATTGCATGTAATTACAGCATATCTTAATGAGCAACTCTCCAAGGATGGGCTTTATCTACGGTTTGGTTGTTTTTACTGTTTTACAGGTATATTTATGTAAAGATCCTTATCCGTTGCCAAGAATGTCCATGTAGGCCATATTAAGCAGCATCAAAGATCCTTCCCAAGGATGTCAGCCCACATTTACACACCACACTTACAAACCATCAAATGTCCCTATCCAAGATATCGGCCCACACCAACACACCATCAAATGTCCCTACCCAGGATATCAGCCCACACTAACACACCATCAAATGTCCCTACCCAGGATATCAGCCCACACTTACACACCATCAAATGTCCCTACCCAGGATATCAGCCCACACTAACACACCATCAAATGTCCCTACCCAGGATATCAAAATTTCCCTACCCAAGAATTTTAGCCCTCACGTACGCACCATCCAATATCCATACCGAGGATGTCAGCCCACATTTACCCACCCTCAATTATCTTGACATGGGATGTCCTCCCCAGGATCTCCACCACAGGATGGCAGCCTACATTTACACACCCTCAAATGTCCCTACCTGGGTTATCTCATTTAGTCAACATTTGTTCTCTATAACAGATCCCTACCCTGGGTATCCTGTAGCCAACACATGTACACCATTCGCGCAGCTGCCTTGCTATCTCATTGTGTTCATGGATGGATGAACTTCACTCATAAATCAAAAGCTGAAAGAATGCACTTAACAGTTATTACATCAAATTCCTGTATAATTTTATATGAAAGGGAACAAGGTGTTTTTTAAAGGCAGTATTTAAATAAATCTGGTGAGCTGACTGTCCGTTAAATATCATACTAGATACAAACTTCAATTACGTTTGACTGGGTTGATTACCCTAAGAATTTAAATCACAGACATTACCTAGCTAGCTTCACAAAGTGTCAGTCTTGTGTGGAGGTAATAATGTCTTGAAGAGTAGCTGGTTTCTGAGTGTTTGAAGACGTTTAACATTATAAAAATGAAGTTTTCTCTATCAGACAAATTTTGTTTGGGTTTCTAAGCCATAACTGACTTAGGCAGCATTTTGTAACAGTTTAGTCATAAAAGACAGGCTGAGAACTCCGTACTTTGAAGTTGGTAAAGAAACTATGTGTGTATAATTATCTCCAGATTTCTGTGTGAGGAGGGAAGTGTTTTACCCTCCTTCCTTCTTATCCCCTTATAAATTATACCCAAGCTACACCACGAGGCATTTCGTAAATTGTGGACTGATCACCACCCTCTCTACAAATGGAGTACACGTATATTGTATTTGTAATTAACTATCATAGAAGGATATAGAAGATGACCCGATGAAGCTATACCTTTAACGAGAATTTCACCTGCAGTCATGTGACACAGCAATATGCAATTGACATATTTATCGTGCAGTGCATTATCTTTGGCTCAAAGAAGGGAGAAGGGTTTTACTGGACAATGGACATTTGTTCAAATTTTTCCTGAATTGCAATAGAAATGGGTGGGCCTATAGCCAGGCATGGGCTTACTGCCAGACAAATACAGAAAACTCGATCTTTTCAATCCTGGTATAAATTTCACTCAAATATTAATAGATTTTATAATGTTAATTTCAGATACCAAATTTCAAGGGAATTCTGTGAAGCTTGATGATGTTATTAATAATTCAAAGTGTAATTATGAACGTAACAGTCCAGATTTACCAAAATGCCACTGTGGTGCAGAGCGCAATTAAAGTTTAGACTGGGTATACATCACAGGGACCAGATGGCCAGACATTGCCAGCACTGTACTGCAGTCAAGCTGTCTGATACTAGGGTAGTTAGCTTTACTTTAGGTGCTCCACCCCATAATGACCTCGAGAACCCAATTGTGGCCTTACGACAGATTCTTTCCCTCACCATTCCTGAAGGTCAAAGGTTGTTATTTTTTCTCAAATGCTTCCCCGTGCCTCCACCCTAACTTGCTGAAAGAGAAAGCTATGTATTATCTTAATGCTACAATGCATATTAGATTTAGAAGTTTTGGTGAGTCCAAGCATGTTCCATGTTCCATATAAAACTGCAGAAACAGCCTACATGCTTTATTGCAGGTTTGGTCTGTTTGCCACTGCTAATATGAGAATATTATAACGAGAAATGTGACGTCCCAAATCTGTAGCTGGGATGCGGCAGTAACAGACCCATACTGGGATGTTTATGTTTCTGTTGGTTTTATAGAAGCAGCAGGCTGAAGGCATGTGTGATATTAAGTGCCTGGTTTGAAGATCAGTTTTATGAGCAATTCACCGTGGTATGATATTGCCTGTTTGGTGTTTGGGAAAAACATATTGTTTTAGGCTAAACTGATGTAATCCTTTTATGTACATAAATGGAATAATGGCACTGTTGAATGTCTCAATTTATTTAATCCTGTTGTGTGCATTTAGTGTTGTGGTCTTCTTGATTGTTGGAACAAATTGTGGCTTGTATGCCTGAACCAATGTAGTGTTGTATAAGGCTGAACCGATTCAGTGTTGTATGGCTTAACCTATGCTGAACCAATTCGGTGTTGAATGGCTGAACCAATGTGGTATTGTATTGCTATTTGGTGTTGTATGGCTAAGTCATTGTAGTGTTGTATTACAAATGTGGTGTTGTATGGCTGAACGCATGTGATATTGTATGGTTGAATCAGTGTGGTGTTGTATGGTTGAATCAGTGTGGTGTTGTATGGCTGAACCAGTGTGGTGTTTTATGGCTGAACCATTTATGTCTATCTAGTATATTACTGAACCATTTATGTCTATCTAGTATATTGCTGAACCATTTATGTCTATCTAGTATATTGCTGAACCATTTATGTCT
>JAULCA010453867.1:0-21774 GCA_032360845.1 Crassadoma gigantea | reverse complement strand
AGTTGTTTAGAAAGAAGAGAAAAGATAAGGTCCCATACTTAGTCGCCTCTTACGATCATGCAATTGGGGCAGCAGGTACAATTCTTACGCCCTACCTGCAGCGACCCCGCCCTTTAGGCCCTTTCCTTCCCACAGAAGAAGGATTTTTCAGAATGTGCTATGATTCCCATATTGGGCCCCGCAACTCAGCCGCCAGTGGGGTTTGACCCACGTTTAAAACAAAATTGGTTCACAGGATCACCCAAGTATGCTTCAAAACAAAAATTGAAGACATATTTTCATTCCTAAAGAAGAAGAAGGATTTTATATATTTTCATATATTTTCCCTATAAGGCCCCAACCCTAAGCCCCAAGGGGGGCCACACCCACCATTTATACAAAATTCAGTCCCCTCGGCTCAAGGATGATCCAAACTAAATTATGATAAAATCACTTAAACCCTATGTTAGAAGAAGAATTTTAGACGTTGATCTCAATAATTCCTATTGGGCCCTGCCCACAGAGGGCCACACCCACCATTTATACAAAATTGAGTCCGCTTGGCCCAAGGATGCTTCAGACTAAATAAAGATATAATCCCTTAATCCCTACGACAGAAGAAGGATTTTAAAGGTTTTTCCTCTATTACCCCTATTTGGCTCCACTGTTTATACAAATTGAGTGCCCTTAGCCCTGACCAAATTTAGTTAAAATCCACTAAGCCGTTCAGGACTAGTAGAGTTTTAAAGGAAAAGTTGACGGACGATGCGCCATGACATAAGCTCACTTGCCCTTCGGGCAGGTGAGCGAAGAAAACAATGTAACTATAGATTAAGATGCCACAAGCATGAACGTTTCATTATTGCCCTAAATTATACACAAAAGGATACATATACAACTTACAAAGTGCATTGCTAGGAGTAAGGGAAAGTTCCTTAAACCAATTTAGAAAAAGAATGGGCCAAATTGATTTTTTTACACCCAAACTTTGACCGATTTACCATAAGCAACCAATATCCATATAATTGTGATATTGAGTAAAAGTTAGTATTGATTACGCTCATACAGACGGCTTACAAATAAATTTTAAATATAATACGAATTTTAAATAACCGTACCTTTCCTTTCTAATAATTGTATTCGTATTTGTTTGATAATGAACATGTGTCTATATATGTATATATGTATATAGGAAAAATTAAAAACAATGAGTTTCTTTAGATTCCCTAGCGCTTTCTCCTCTCTTGATATTTATCAGGAGAATGATATATATATATGTGTTTGTTTTTAAAGTCATGTTATGTATGTATAGTAACTGTCATATAAATGTTAACACCTGAAAATTAAAAAAAAAAAAAAAAGGTCAGAAGTACAGTGTATTATTTTTTAAATCAATGCTAAATGGCCCATAAACACAGGATAGGTCATTAGGGCCAACAAATTGTTAAAAAAACAGATGCTAAATCAGGTTTTAAAGTTTTGAAAAAGGAAAAGAACAAAGACAACAAAAAGAAAAGAGAAAGAACAGAAACAAAATCTACACATTACATGGGAAACATGTATACCCAACTACCAGGAAGGAATTTACAACAGTGCACACCTAGCATTAGCGTACCGGCCAAGGGTGACCTCTACTTCTCAAACCTGTCTGGCTTGGGTGACCCTACCAGGAGCACAAAGCCCATACAAAGCATAGCTATCCAGGTCATTGAGGTACTCAATACCCCACCACGGAAAGGTGTATATATAGTGACTAGGGGGACGTCAGAAGTACATGTACAAGTAGCTATAACTATTAGTATCGTTTTGAACAGACCAGCACAGTTCTCGGATAGTTTAGAATTGTTGCGACATCCCAACTTCCCCCAACCCACACATACAATTATATGCTCTCTTAATATTCAGATAAATAATAAAAGTAGAACTATTTAGCTAGAATATTATCAACATTCATAATCATCAATATTGCTTAATTTGGATAAAATGGAATAATATGTAAACATATCAGCTTAGATAACAAGTGCAACCTCCATGTGAGAATTTTTCTCTTCAAACTGGCAAGTTGGAACGTGTCTCCTTAATTCATTGCAAAAGCCTCCTTTAGGCATAGACGCGTGTTTTGATCAACAGAAAATAAATTAAAATGTAAATGATATTACATCATAGGACAACAACCTATGTAGTATTTTTACTTGTTTACGTATTGATCATTAAAACAAACTCCTGTGTTTATGTCGAGAGGTCATCTCAGATCTGCTATAAAAAATGTCATATTGTAACATTCTTGTCAAATACATTAGCGGTGAAAAGAAGATTAAACACAGAATTTCCCTGCTGTATAGTCTCTGACATGCAGGTGCACAATGCAAGTACCCCTACTTTCTCTTCTGTTTTTCAAACTAGGTCAAATCCATTGCCAGAGGCAGTCCAGTTTATCCAGGAGCAAATTCCTGAGTGGTCAGTTTTAAGGAAAGGTTGCATACATCACGGCATCTACTTTCTATTCTGTTTACACAAAGACTAATTCCACCATGTAAAAGCCCAATACAGATGTTTCCTTATTAAATTTGCAACTTGTGGGCTGTACTACAGATTGTTGAAAAATGTAGGCTTTAAAATATTGTCTTGATCCGGAACCAAAACCAAGTGTCTGTAAACGCATTAAAATACCAGGATGTTAAAACATAACCTTTTTTATCCTTTCTTAGCAGCTGCACCTGATTTGTTGCTCTCATGTTTATAGAAACTGTCTATAGAATTTTCTTTTAAATTTGTGATTAAACCAGATGCTCGTTTTCGAAACAACAAAGGTAATCACTGCATTAAGCTGAATACATATGTAGGGCTAGACAAATCTCCTTGAAACAAGAGTCCATCATTGCAATGTTGACTAAGGTAATAAGGAGTCCCACATCTTTCTACTGTTTACAGGCCTCCAAAAGTTGTGGGTCCTATAAGGGACTTGCAGGAGTGAATTTATTGCTAATGAATAATTCAGAAAGTGTTAGCAAAACTAATATCTTAATTGATTATACAGTAAAATAAGCTGAACTTTTTAATCATGGGATTTCACAATTTTATCCCAACAGTAATACAAGTATTTTAATGACAACTGAAATTATAATACATATAATTATATCTATATCTCTTTGGTTCTGCTTCCTTGCTTTTGAAAAGAACTCAAGTAAAGAAAAACTTACATCATAAGTTTTTTTGTTAGAGAAACAGCATTAAGTGATGACTCTCTTTACCTTTAGTGAGTAAATCAAGATAGTCAATACAATCTTGTTATACTGCCATTTGTCCATCATGATTTTTTATCATAAAGGGGTTTCGGGAAACAACAATGAATAATATCAGGAGAGCTTCACCTTTTGCCCCTCAGGGGAGACGGTGAAGTTTACTTTTGTTTAAATATAGGAAAATGCATATTTTGTTCATTTTCTACTTGAAATCGTTCAAACTTGATTTACATTATAACCATGAGATGACAGTTAGTCTGATCCCAAGGGACTGAACGGCTGAGCCCAAATGGGGTCATATCGCCAGAAATTTCTGTCCGGGAGTTCATTGAAAATTGTGAACACAAACTTTTTATTTCGAAAGTGGTCAATTGAGACCTTTAACCTTGACCGATGAGTACCAAAATCTAATCAGGTGTAGACCTTGATGGTGTGAATATGAACTCAATCTATTCCGGGGTTAATTAGATATCATGTTCACAAGGTTATCACAGACGCATGCATTACTCTCATGCATGCACAAAGTGTTTACTATATATGCCTGCCTTACTAAAGTGGATGATACGAGTGGCCTAGAGGGTCTGTGTCGCTCACCTAGATAGGGCAGTTACATATTGAAAAACACTCTACATTTCTACAGAAGAAGGATGGAAAGAATTATATCAATTTTCTCTATTCGGCCCCACCACTCAGGACCCTGTGGGGCCAGATTCCACTGTTTATACCTCGGACCGGATGAGGTACTCAAAAAGGGAATAACCAGGATATTTTTATTTTTATACGAGATACACTTTTAAATGCATAAACCGTTTCACCAATTTATGCAACCTTAAAGTGCGCACAGCTCTCAGGTCACCTGAGCTGATCTGTTTTCATTCATTGTCCATTTACATTAATTTTGGTGCAGCGTCCGTCATCCAGCTGGCGTCAATTCTTTCATTAAAAAATCTTTTCTCAATAACCGACAGGCCGAGAGGCTTCATATGTAGTTTTTAAGATTTGCTATGTAAATTCATTGGACGCATGAAAGAAGGGAATACTTTTCATGTCAGTTACGTATACGTTGTTTTTTATTCTTCGAAATCGTGCATTTTTAGCTCTGCTTATTAAACGGTCGATTGCATTCGTTTATCTTGGAATATTTCTGCACCATACGTACCGTTTCAACCGGGATGATGTGGCCCTATATTAAAGCAATCACTGATAAGTGCGCAGGCGCGCCACTTTATCTTGTGCTCCATATTTTTCCGTTTAGACAGCGGGAGTCGCGATTCCCAATTGTTATTTAGTTTTCAGAGTATGCCTAATATATAAATATTTATTACCGGTTAGCTTGTAATTAAGTATTTATATAATAATCCGAATTTTTATGTTGATGACCGTAGCGACTAAATAACGACTGATCTGAGTACATGTGGACTTAAGTAGATGACCTGACAACACGTACACATTGTACAAGGTTTACTTGCCGAAATGTAAACAATTGAAGTTCCAATCTAATCCGCCTTGCTACTTCCAGTCGCCATTTTGTAAACAGGCCCTAATATATAATCTCGAGCTGATGCGCGTTAATCAGATGTTAAGGCTTGACTTCATCCAGCTTGGACATATGACTTCAATATCGAACAGGCCCGGACATTATTTAAAACAATCATAGTAGCGGCTATTGACAATCATGTCTCTCAAAACATTCAAGGTCCAAATTTACCAACCCATGGGCAAATAATGAAATCAATAGATTATCAAGACAAAAACGTAAAGCATACGATAACGCCCTCAAAAGCAAGTCACCTGAGGACTGAGACCACTACAGAAACATCAAAAGTCCAAATCCATCAATTCCACTCTGTTTATGCTCATGGCAATTTATATAATATTCCAAAAATTCCTGACAGTCAATTCTCTTCTATGCCAGATATCACGATCAGTGAACCAGGAGTCCTTAAACTGTTTAAGGGACTGGAGGGACTGGCCCCGACAGCATTCCGTCAACAATACTTAAAGAGCTTTCTGTAGAAATCACACCAGCGCTAAAAAAAATATTTCAAAGTTTCCTAGACTCTGGCGTTGTCCCACGAGACTGGCGTGAAGCACATATTGTCCCTGTCTTTAAAAAGGTGACAAACAGGCTGCAGAATATATCGTCCTGTCTCTATAACTTTTATCACATGTAAACTTCTGAAACATATCTTCTACAGCAATTTCATGACTTATTTAGACCTGCATAATACCCTTATTAAATTCCAACATGGCTTTTGTTCAAAACACTCCACAGAAACAGAAATTATACTGACTGTGGATGATATACTTCAGAACATCAATAATAAAATACAAACAGAAACTGCTCTTTGAGACTTCTCTAAAGCATTTGATAAGGTTCCTCATGAACGCCTTTTCTCTAAGCTCAGCTATTACGGAATAAGAAACAGTACTCTTGCATGGATATGGTCATTCCTAAAAAATAGAAACCAACAAGTACTACTAAATGGGATCAAATAAGACAAATCTTCTATCCTGTCCGGGGTTCTCATGGGTGCTGTAGTCGGACCACTTTTGTGCGTGCGTTAATGACCTGGTACAGTCAGCCTTCTACAAGGTCAAACGTTTTGCGGACGATTGCCTCCTATATAAGGAGGTCCTGTCAGAAGATGGCTGCACACAACTGCAAGCAGACCTCGCTAGACTAGATCAGTGGGAGACTGACTGGCAAATTAACTTCAATGCTGGTAAAAGTTGTATCATCAATGTTTTAAAAAACAAAACTAAAGTTTAAATAAAATTTGCTCAACAGCTTCACACAACACTAACGTGGCTAGCTAGTCTTATCATAATGTACAAAATCCTTAACAACAAAGTTGCCATTATTCCAAAAGAGCATAATAAAACATCTGATCCCAGAACCAGGGGGAACACACACTTAGGCAAACTTCCACTAATAACGAGCCTAACAGAAACTCATTCTTCCCTAGGACTATTAAGAACATGGAATTCACTACCTGAAAATATAGCTCCCATTCCCTTCCCTAATACTGGTTGAGGTCTGTGTAGGTATTGTCGATTGGGGCTGCCCAATCTCTTTCTTGCACATACCTTCGGCCCAATCACTTGCCTGCACATACGTTCTTCCCAGTATATAACGTACTCTCTTTTAACCTACATTTGCTGCCATGTTATCATGTTCATTTCATTTTCAAAAATCCTTATAAGTGTATTACATAAATGCCATCTCTGAGAACACCTGATTGCGACAAACGCTCTCATACCTATAAATTCTGTCGCAGTAATTGGAAGAGGAAGAAAAAAAAGGAAGGAGGAGAGAGTCAGTATTACAAAGCTTTTAAACGATCATGCCCAGAACAAACACTCTAAGGATGATGTTTTTTTTTATAAATTTAATATCAATTGTTTACTATATTTCTTTTCTGTATCAATTTCACTTATTCATAAAAAATAAATTGATTTTTCCCCTTTATACTTTTTTCTTTCAAATGTTTAAACACATATTTCTGGAAAAAATGTTCTACTTTCGAGATTATGATTAAACGTTGTCTACTTTGCAAACATAGAAGAAAATAACATTTACAATGTATTAATATTGTTTTTGTTAACTCGTTTATGCTTTAAACTTTCTTCAATTAATAAATATCAAGATTTTGTGACATCAAGTACTGAAAACAAGATGCCCAGAGGGCCTGTATCGCTCACCTGTATATCGAAGCAATTATGGCGAAATATTCTCCAATTGAGATTCAAGGGAATAGGCCAAACCCCTATGCCACTCCCTGTAGCCATCTGTATTAGATTTTTCATGCCCAGCAATTGTATTTGGTTATTGTGTGGGCGTCTCAACTGCTTCCAAGCTGTGAATCAGAAACTAGGCCCAAAGGGTTGTGGCCAGACTAGGATCAATTCTAATAGCATGACTGCATTTGTCTCTTTATGCCCAGCATTTGTATATATAGTTTTTAAAGTAATGACCCAGGGATTATGTCTCCGAGGGGCTGGCCAGACACACCGTTTATACAAAATTAGCTCCAATTTATCCAAGGATACTTCACACCAAATATGTATCAAATCCTTCCGTTCATACAGAAGAAAAAGGATTTTAAAGTACAATTTGCTATATTTCCCCTATTGGGCCCCACCCCTCATGCTCCTGGGGTGCCAGACCCACGTTTTATATAAAATTGGTTTCCCTTCACCCTAGGATTCTTCTGACTAGATATGGAAAAAATCCTTTCATTCCTACAGAAGAAGGATTTTAAAGAATTTGATATGTTTTCCCTATTGGACCCCGCCCCTCAGGTCCCTGGGGTGCCAGACCCACGGTTTATACAAAATTGGTTTCCCTTCATCCAAGGATGCTTTAGACTAACTTTGGAACAAATGTTTTCATTCCTACAGAAGGAGAAGGATGTTAAAGAATTTTATGTTTCCCTATTGGGCCCCGTCCCTCAGCTGACCCACAGTTTATAGAAAAGTTGTTCCTCTTACCTCAAGGATGCTTCAAACCAAATTTGGTCAAAATCTGCGAGGCTCTTCAGGACAAGTAGCGTTTAAACGGAAAAAGTTGACGGACGGACGGACGGACGACGAATGCTGCGGTACCGCATCAGCTCACCACGGTCCCTCGGCCAGGTAAGCTAAAATTGCATTTTTGACGTAACCAGAAGCGCATGTGATAAGAGAACGTGACCCGGAAATAACTCAGGACAAAATCGGGACAGTAATAAAAAAGGGACGATTATCTAACATTCATTTGACCATTGCTATCATATCAAACACCAATTGACATTTATGCGGAAATATCAGCATTAAATGTGTGTGATCGCGTAGACCTACTTTCGTTTTACAGTTTACATTCATTTGTACATGTCAGCATCAACAGTATACCTTAACTCGTGTCCTTCATCGTGCCGCGGATTATAAATAGGACTATTGTCGAGGAAACGTTCGTTGTTAAAAGCTTGTGTTTGTGTTTTTTTAAAAACTACATTAGGATACAAGGTACAGGAATCTTTATTTCAAGTTGAAATGTCATACAGTTAGTTAACATAAGCTCTTTGGAGCTTCTATTTCAACAAACATTTATGTATATAAATGGTAAACAGGTATTTAATTTCCTAAAAGCTAAGAGGGCTGCCAACAGCTTTATTTATGAGTAAGCAGTTAAAGTAAAGTTTGAGATAGATGGGTATGTAGAAGCTCGCGTAGTTATGCTGAGTATTTATTTAAAAGATATATAATTTGGTGGTTAGTGCCTCCACGAGCGGACAACTGTTAACCTGTTGGTCAGGTGGTACTGCGGAGTGTCTCTCATACGCATGTTGTGAACAAGGTAACGTCGCATAACTGCAGGATTATAAATAATTATTCCTCAGTTAAAGGACAAGAACAATCTTTCTCTGTTGTTTACAAATCTGAGCCGGGATGTCTTAAAATCAATTACATTTCTTTCCAACTTCCAAAGCATGCCATATTTTACTATTAAACATTGGAGAAATGTTGTGAAGCTAGATAAGTTTTATATTGATGGCAGAACCTTGATTTTGTCAGCATCTTTCATATTTACCTATTTATTTATAGAATTGTTATTTCAATATTTACTTATTTCTTGTAATAATGTGCATAGATCTATGAATTTTATTTTTTGATTAAGTGACCAATATCCTGCCAGGATCCCTTAAAAAAATCGTCACTAAAACCAGGACAGGGAAAACTGGGACCAACAATTTTGTTTAGCTATTATTAACCCAATTTTAAAGCTTACTTCATGTAGGAAATATATAAACACCTTGCTAAATGTATATATAACATAAAAAAAATTGTAATAATTATATTATTGAAATCATGAAAACAGTTCAAACAGTTTTAATCATGTACGTGGTAACAAATACAAACGCACGTCCATCTTTCTCATCATATACAACAAAATTAAATATCTATGGTGCACTTGACTTAGTTTATAGATCAACAATTAAACATCCTTTATTCTGAAATATTACGTTCCCGAAAAACAGGATCAGTAGTTTGAAAGTGATTTGGCATATCTATTTCCTTGTTACCAATGTCGCTCATAAAATGAGTACATTCGTTTTTATTTTAGTTTCAATTACTTTTTAAGTCGGTAATAGAGGTACATGTACTAAAGTAACATTAAAGTAAAAGCCTTATTTTTTTTCAAAAACAAATATGGGACCAGGAATTGACCTTTTTGTTCTTTAAATGGGTAAATACACATGTTCAATATTTCAATATATATTGATGTTGTACATAGCACATGAACATTTCTGAAGGAGATAAATAAGACTAAGACGCTTAGACGTAAAAAAAGCTTTAAGTAATTTTTGTTTTGAAATTTTATCGTTTTTTATTATAATCGTTTGGAAGTACATGTTTTGAATTTGCATGTAAAATTAGTCGAATCCTATATGAACGTACCTCAATAACTCACCGACTCATCATTTACCAAACACGTCAGCAAAAATGATTTCTGCTTGTGTATAAGGTGTTTGAATAGTACAGCCAATAGTTTTTCTTATTGCACATCAGGATATATCAAAACGAACGTGACAAAAATCATGCTAGTGTGAATACATTACATGTTTTAGGAAAAATGATTACACTTCACTTAAAGGTGTCACGTTTTATTGCCTATATAACTGTCATCGTCTATGTCTTCTTGATAACACCCATAATGATGGTAGAACTGTAGCTACTACCAATGGAGGAAGTAGAGGAGATAGCTGTAGTCGGTATTGGCTGCCGATTTCCAGGCGCCAATAATATCAAAGAATTTTGGAAACTATTGGTGAACGGCGAGAATCATGTAAAAGAGATTCCAGAAGACAGATGGAATCTAGAGGCTATTTACGATCCAGACCCAGACGCGTATGGGAAGACCTACGTCCGCCGTGCCGGGCTGTTGTCTCAGTAAGTCATATACGACAAAATATGTACAAATAAGTTGCTATACAAAAGTAGATATAAAAGTATACAGATTAACACGTATTTCTTAAAATCTCTGAAGAATATCAGTCATTAATGAACTCAATTATCTAAGATGTTTACTTTTGTAGTCTTTTTTTTATTCAAATAAATTCTAATACAAGTGATAAAATCAAAATATTGATATATATTAAGTTGTGCATTTAATAACAAATACTTTATCAGTGTTGTAGAAAAACCATTATTTTTAATCACGTTATGTGAAGTATCGCATAAGAAACTGTAATATGTTATATGCATAACAGTTTTTAATTCAAATTCGACGGAGAGATAAGTTGTTTTCATATGAATGAATTTTACTTATATTTAAAGTCACAGGAGTCAAGTATGTTTAAAACCTTTATACAACCTCTTCTGAATAACTATACGGCCTAGGTAACGATATGAAATGACATATAAGTATATCCAAGCTTACAGGGGTCAAATATATTTAAAACCTTTCAAAAACTTTCCCCCAGAACCAAAAGTCCTATGATGATGATAGATGATCAGTCGTATGCTAGAATAAAGGGCTACCAAGTTTGTTCAATCGAATAAACTTGACTTATATTCAAGGCGACAATGGTCAAATATGTTTATAACCTTTAAACCACTTCTGAAAAAACTATAAGGCCTAGGATAATGACATTTGGCCAGTAGCATGTTGGGTAAAGGTTTTAAAATGTTTGTTAATGCATGACTTTGAAGTATATTCAAGGTGATTGGGCTCAAATATGTGAAAAAAACCTTTAAACAATTTCTTTTTTTCCAATAATCTAAAAACCTACATGTAGGATGATGATATTTGGCAAGTAAAACGCTGGGATAAACGGCAACCAAGTATTTTGCAAAGGAATGAAACTAACTTATATTCAAGGTCACAGGGGTTATATACTTGAAATCTTTAAACGACTTCTGAATAACCAAGAAGTCAAGTGCTAATATCTGGTCACGAATTTGCTCGGATAGAGGGCTACCAAGTTTGTTCAAATTAATAAACTTAACTTACATATATATAAACGGTCAAAGGGTTTAAATATGTTTAAAACATATCAACTTCTGAATAACCAAGAGGCCTAGGGTTATAAAATTTGGCCAGTAGCATGCTGATATGACCGGTGGGCTACTTAGTTTGCTTAAATTAATGACTTTGACAAAAATTTAAGATCACAATGGTCAAAAATGTTACTAACGTTTAAAGAACTTCTTCTCCATCACCGAAGGTTAAAGGATGATGTTTGGCCAGTAGCATGCTAAGTTAAGGGAATACCAGAATTGTTCAAATGAATAGGCTTGATTTATCCAAGGTCACAGGACTCAAATCTGTTAAAAGCATCTCAAAAACATTTTTCTCAATAATCCAAAAACCTAGGATGATGATATTTCCCCAGTAACATACTGGGAACAACGGCAATCAAGTTTGTTTAAATAAAAGAATTTACCTATATTGAAGGTCACAGAGGTCAAATATGTTTAAAACAACTACTACATAACCGAAAGTCCTAGGATGATGATTAAGTATACCCAAGGTTACAGGGGCCAAATCTGTTATAACCCAAAAACTTAGGATGATGATATTTGGCCAGAAACATGCTGGGATGAATGAGTTTTAAGTACATGTATTGTTTATCCAAGGCTACAGAGTTCAAATCTGTTAAACAAATGAATGGTGAAATTTACTGAGTGGGACAACTTGTTCGCCAATTGTCAGTATTATGTGACTGAGTTTGGTGTCTTCTATAGTTTGTTTCAGTGAAGTGGCACTATTAAGTCGGCATCAGTTCCGCCATATCACAAGGAGACAAACATATTGCAGCCTCGAAAAACGCACACATATACATTACACCCATGCATCATGCCCATAGAGAAGGCCGTCCTTTAATGGCCATAGCTGTTGAGATGACGTTAAAAAATACTAAACCAAACCATCTGTATTCTCCTTAGCGTCATTCAGGCCACGTTCACTCACTTGTCGTATTAAGCCCTGCATAGCAGCAGGATAAATGTCAAGTATAATATCTAGATCTGCATCATCATATGATGTGGAGGGCTGTGTCACAGTTTGGCGCCGTGATTTGCTGATTGATGTCACCAGATGGTTCGCAGCAACTGTTTATCACTTCAGTGGCATGATATCTGTGAACCTAGAGACGATAGAAGACAGGAGAGCATATATCTGGGCCATTAAATATACATTTTGGTATCAGTAAAGTAGCGACCAACCAGTATACTGGTCAATATATGCATTTTTAATATGACTGTCATTTTCCTACATGCTGTTTGCCAAAACGCCGCATTGGGTCTACATATATTGCGATATTACATCTACAGAATTCGGCACGTGAGGTGACTATTACGGTCCAAAACCCTGACGCGTGCCTCACAGGTGAATATTACAATCTAGTAACCTGTGCGGCAATTTTTGACCAATCAGAAGCGCGGATTGCACGCGGGCGCATCACAGGTAACAATCCAGTAACATGTGCTTCATTCATGTGCTTCATTTTTTCCCTACACATGCTTAAGTTTTGTAAAAAGAAATTGCATATAATAAAACAGTTATTGACCTGTTTTCAGATGAATACGAGGATTTATCAGCCCTCCAAAATTATTTCCCTCGGCCTCTTGCCTCGGAGAAATATCACCTTCTTAGGTTAATAAATCCTCGTATTCATCTGTAATCACAGAAAAACTTATTCCTCTGATTCTAAATGAAATTCCATGACTGTGATAACATAACAAAGACACATGTATAGCTGACATAGGAAATGTTCGCATTTATAGTAATTATTCTTGCAGGGTAATATTTAAGTGTTATACTAGCGAGTTCAAAATTTAATACTCTTTTAAGGAACTAAGTATTATACTACCACATCATGGTAGCAATGCCTCAGCACTACAGTTTGTTGTTTGTAAATGTGCGTAAAATTGCAACCAACAATCAAATATTTGAACTTGAAGGAGAGCAACTACAGGTATGTCCACCACAAATGCTATCCATATAGGCAACTACGGGGTATTTTAATCACATATGCCCAATAAAGGAACGCCACAGGGCAGCGGGTTCATGAACAATTATTATAGGCAAATAAGGGTAATTCCACCACAATTGATTAATATCAAAACACTTTAGCTCCATGTACTTATTTGAAAATGATTACAAGTTCACTTCAAATACTGCACGCTCGAGCTCGATGGAGAGCAACTTTACGTTAAGTTCGACTAAAAAGCTCTCATGGAAGACAACTGAAGTTTTTACGACGATAGATATCCCGAGCGAGAATACAATAGGGCAAAAGATTCATAAAATAAATTAAAGTTAAAAGTAGGTAGGGAATGTGTTATTTGATAAAAAAATGTTAAATGCTAGAGAAATTTTATATGATAAAAAGATCAAATAAAATCACGTGTATCGGCACATGTACGCCAACCAATAGGCGGGAGGGGCCTTTAACGACACCATGTTTATTTGTTATTATCTAAACAATTAGCTAACTTTACACATGAAAAAAAAACATTGCGCATATGCCAAAGCATGATTGGCTTGTGCATGATACCAACACAAGTGATATTAAATTATGAAATCAAAATACTATTGCTTTAGCAGACTCTTTACTGAACGTTTGTTAAACCTTACTGCAAACATGATCAGTGCAGTACTAAATATAAAGGGAGGCAATCTCAACATGTCTGTTTGTAAGATTTTCAGTATCGCTGAAGGAGAGCAACTGCGAATGCAATTTTTGTTGTCATGAGAGGGGATATACAAAAAGTGTTCCATATTACATCGTTAAACCTAACGCCCAGATAACACATCCTCGAATTTAGCGGTAATAATGTTTCATTTGTTCGAACTCTTTGTGGCGGATGCTGCAGGGGGACTGACCTAAAATGAAATAATCTAAACAAATATATATTGTTTTTTTATTTTGTCTTACAGACATGACGTTTGGGACAATGTTTTCTTTGGCATTGCTGAAAAAGAGGCCTCCGAAATGGACCCCCAGCAGCGTTACGTGCTGGAATGTGTGCATATGGCTCTGGAGGATGGCGGAATCACACGAGCGGAGCTTGATGGCTCGCCCACGAGCGTGTATATTGGCGCCATGAACAGTGATGCAAAGACATCCAAGGACGGGGACTATTCGCTTATTAATAATTATACTGTAACTGGAGACGCCGCCAGCATCATCACAGCTCGTGTGTCATTTAACTACAACTTGCTGGGTCCTTCACTTACCATTGACACCGCCTGCTCGTCATCACTTGTGGCTGTGAACTTGGCAACACAGTCACTGAGACTCGGTAGGGCAGAACTAAATGAGATAGTAAAGACATGTATAATGCACTTTATGAGACCATTAACTGTAGGTTTCTGCAGGTAGGGCGTAAGAATTGTACCTGCTGCCCCCAATGGCATGATCGTAAGAGGCGACTAAATTTGGGATCTTATCTTTTCTCTTCTTTCTAAACAACTTTCTTCTTCCTAATGTCTTCCTTTACAATGCCTCACATAGCCATAAGTTTAACGCTAGCCCCTGTGAGGAAGGCCTTAGGTTATGTCATCTGACCGAGACATACCAAAGTCTGTAAAAATGGTAGTTTCTTCTCCTTCTTAACACTTAGCAATTTAGGTGGGACGACTGGTTCGCCCGTTGTGATTTATTTGTAAAAGAATTGTGGCCCTTAATACCAGTTTGCGTCTGGCCAAATATGATCACCCTAGGCCATTTGGTTTTTAAAATGAAGATGTTTCAAATAACATATTGACGGACGCACGACGAACGCCGCACCGCGGCATAAGATCAGTTAGCCTTTTGGGCCAGGTGAGCAAAAAAGCATATCTTACATAATTAAATTTAAATCTAACAAACATTAAAATCATCTTAACGTTCGACGAACTATCCTCTGGATTATGACCCACATAAGCTACATATGTACACACAATATGTACAATCGTCTGACGCACTATCTTCTTAACCACAAACCACCTAATAATATATTTATTTTTTGCCGTTTTATTTTGCCGAAACAGCGATTGCTACCACCTGTAGATTATAACTTCATTTTACAGTTTTAAGCCGTTTTTAACACATCTTTGTGTTATCGTTTGTCTTTTACCTTTTCCGTTTGTTTCACACGTCATTTCCTTTCACATGTTTGTAGGCTCATGGCTTTAAGTACTCGCAACAGCCAGGCTCATATCAGGACTGATGTTTAGAGAGACAAGGGTAAAACGGATTATATAGCTCAATAACGTCTTCTAAATTGATGAGTCATTAAGGCTCCTTATACGCCCGTCAAATTTGACGAGAGTATTATGGTATGGGGTTGTCCGTCCGTCCTACATTTTCCGACCGATTTCTTTAATACTTGGTATGCATTATAATCTTGATAAGAAGTTGTGTCTCTCTTGACAGAACTTTGGTTCGACATTTTTTGCAAAGGTTATTCCCCTTTTATTTATTTCTGTATTTGATGTTTTGTCCGGAAATCTCCTCCTACATTTTTTGATGGATTTCTTTAAAACTTAGTAGGCTAAATCAAATGTTGTAGTGTTTTCCTGAAAAGAATTTTGATTCGACAATGTTTGCAAAAGTTATTGCTCTTTGTTTATTTTAGTTTTTGATTTTTGTCCGGCAATCTCCTCCTACCTTTTTTCAACAGATCTCTTTGAAACTTGGGATACATAATAATCATGATTTGAAGTTGTGTCTCCCTTGAAAGAATTTTGATT
Source organism: Crassadoma gigantea (assembly GCA_032360845.1). NCBI lineage: Eukaryota > Metazoa > Mollusca > Bivalvia > Pectinida > Pectinidae > Crassadoma > Crassadoma gigantea. The sequence continues at coordinate 5,829 of JAULCA010453867.1, read as the reverse complement.
CGTCGATGTATTCAACCGACATGTATAATTTCTTTTCAGACACACATAGCAACAAGACTCTTGCCGCTCCGGACATATCCCAGTTTTAACCCGGGTCAAAAATATTTCTGTATAGTACTACACCCTTACAAGAACAGGAAATAATTGGCCTACTGTACATGCCATAAGAGGTTTCAAATGTATTGCCCCCTGCAGAATCGTTTTGTTTCTACTTATTAGACATTGACAAAAGGCTTAGTTGATATTTATCCATTTTCTATTTCTACCACTTTTTTTTCGAAAGAATACTATGATTAAGAACATACAAAGCAATATTTTAAAATCTAAAAAAAAAAAAAACATATGCCGTTGTAAAACCCATGGTAGCAGCAACGCGCTTTATCAGCAGCGGACATCCATACCGAAAACTAATATGTGCAACAGTGACAACTGTGCAGTTTGGTGAAAGATAGCTAGCAATATGCTGTAAACAAACGGGATGAAAATTGACATAAGTAGCGTTTTACGGAGGACTTACAGTATTTCATTACTTCTTGTTAGTAAAAGTTGCGTTTTTATTCGCGATGGACTCTCCTCGATGCTGCTAAACATCCCGTTCAAACATACATGCCGCTTCTGCAACTATGGAAAAGTGGCCGTGATCGGGGCCAATCGTGAGCCAAACGTGGGAGGATCTCCATGAACGTTGTTTGGTCGGGATGGGATCTCCTAGGTGCGGAATCTGCCTGCTAACTTAACGCTTATTTTTAACGTGCAAAACATAAGCGTGGGCGTGGTCATCAAAAACAGGGGCAAAGTCTGATTAAGAATGTAGTGGGAACGCCATTATTGTACAAGCAGCATCATAGTGAAATCTCAGTGGTCGTAATGAAAACGCAGCATTGGTCTATGTGTAATCTTAGTAGTAGCGGGTGAAGTATCGCAGCACAGACGTGGTCTTTATTTTCCAAAATTGCTTGATTTTGAAAGTAATAATGCCCCGATTTGATATATTTTAGACCGGGGATGATCGGGGTTATCGGCATGGTCTTCATAAGGTCGCAGAGCTGAGTGAACGGAGTATAGAATGATATATCGTAACATTATTTTCATGTCAAGTTCTATCGTTGTATTTTTATCGCAATGTCTGAAGAAAGTATATTTACCTCTTACTAGGTGAGTCATCAATGGCGATATGTGGCGGTGTCAACAGTATTCTGTATCCTGACATGTTCGTAACTCTGACGAAGGCGCGGATGGCGTCACCTACCGGCCAGTGTCAGGCTTTCTCTGCTAACGCTGATGGATACGCCCGGGGAGAAGGTTGCGGCATTGTCATACTAGAGAGGCTAAGTGATGTACGTTGTCTGCATACAGAACTGCACGTATTAGTAATAATTGTACATGTTCATTTCACATGTTTGCATTTTCATGCCGTTTTGTTTTCATGTATAGCCGTATTTCGGACTTTTACACATTTCAACAATAGCAGTTAATTAAAAAAAAATTCAAAGAAAAAGAAACAACTGCTGTTGCTAAAACGATAAGTTTCCTCAGTATTCATTATTTCGTTGTCGGAATGTTATTACTGGGTGCCTTTTTTTCATATGCATTGTGTATGATCGATATGATTTGGTTTGTTGTGCTTGTGCTTTACATTCTATAAACAATCATTGGTCGTTAAGGACGAGACAAATTTTAGTGACGGGACATTAAGAAACCATATTTGATCTGCTGCATCCATGGCAATATCTGGTAACGTTTTTAAAGTCAGACACAGGCAGACAATTATGTATTGATAAATAATGTATCTATATTATCAGCGAATGAACGTGGTAGGTCAGACAATGTTTTTTATCTATTGTAATGAGTGATTTCCTTTTTCTTCTTTTCAATTTTAATGAGTGTTAAATTTTAATGCCTATTAAATATTAAGTATACAAATGCAATTTCCAATAAGCCATTCCAAGTACTGAACTGAGCATGTCCATATACAGGCCCTAAGAAATGACAGGCATATATGGGCGACCATTCGTACAGGCTGTAACCAGGATGGACAAACTACAAAGCCAATCACTGCGCCATCCGAGATTCAACAAAGGCGACTTCTTCATGATATATATCTGAACTCCTACAACATCAACCCCAGTGATGTCCAATACATCGAGGCCCACGGTATGTACGTTATAAAATATATTTATAAATATATTGCGTTTATACATGTATAGTCTGTTATATTCATTGGCCTGTCATAGAAAACTGCAAAGCTTAAAACGAAAAAAATACTAATTTTAGTTATCATGATAACAATCTTATTTTAGTCGATATAATGTATGTTTAGTATTAACTTTTGCTAAATAGATGGACATTATATATTACGGGGTCATAATGCCAAGGCAGCAAAGAGAGTACACCGGACTAGGCTATAATATGTTGATGACCCAATGAAATTTAGTTTTTGATTTCAATAAACCTCAATAAACCACACATATTAGTCTCTTAACAACACCTACCGTCTTAAATGATGTGCTCTAAGCATAAGATTTCCTGATTCTCTAAAGGGAAATCTCTCGGAATAAATCATTTTTAAATTAGTGTATAACCTGTGCATCTTTCATTATTCAAACCATTATCTTTGGTTTGGTTGGTTTAGTATTGTTTAACGTCCTATCATCAGCTATGGTATTAAGAACGGCTTCCACTGTGTGCAAGACGCATGCGTGTGTGGTTTGGAGGCTGCAATGCGTTCACGTTTTCCCGTTTATCTCCTTGTGATAACGCGGAACTGATGCCGACTTTATAGTGATATATCACCCAACATTATTTACTGCCGAATACATCCAGCAGAACACCCCACCCGGTCACATACTGACAACGGGCGATCCAATCCTCCCACTCCTAAATAATTGAGCGTAAAGTAGGAGTAGAACCTTCCATTTTACAGACTCTGGTATGTCTCGACCAGGAGAAAAAAGCCAAAGTTTTCCTCGCATGGGCAAACGCTCAATAAAAGGCCAAAAGTGAGGCATTGTTAAGGGAGACATTAGGAAGAAAAAAGTTGATCAGAAAGAGGAGAAAAGATAAGATCCCAAAATGTAATGGGGGCAGGTACAATTCAAAGAACACAACCAAAATGTCGCCAACGTTCGTCCATTATCTTATTTTTAACATTGAGACATCATACAATAATTTCAGTCGATGAAATCATATTTAAAAGGAGTATATGGGAGTGAGCTCACAAAAATATACCCACTTGCTCTTACAATTGTTCTGGAGCAAAAATATTAGTTTACATTTACATATGATGTAATTTCATTGAGCCACTTTACAAATTATTTCAGTAAAATGAAAAATATGGTTCTTTTTGAGAAAATTTGATGCCATTACAATTGATGACGTCACTACATGTGGAATACAGGGCTAGTTGTATATATTTATGATGAAAGTATGTCATTTTAAAAATTAAAAATAACGCCCCTTTACAACACTTTGTGTTTTACGTCTTATTACCAACTATAGTCATTTAAAGACGTACTACATGTAGGTTTGGAAGTTGGAGAAAAAAATCGCCAAACTTTCGCCAGTACCTTGCAATCGCGTGGTTGAGGGCTAGTGATCATAAAAAGTCAAATTCCTTAACCACTCGGCCATCAGGGCTTCTTACTATACATAACATTACCTTGATTAGTAGTTGATGTCAGATTTTATGACCAAAAAAACGTTTGCCTCGAAGTGGTACTTATATTTGATTATGTCGACATCTTCGAGGGAAAATATATTCTTCCATAGAAAAAAAACACGCATTAAAAAAATTCAATGCAAAAAATGAACATAAGAAAATCTGTTGTGTTGGAGTACAAATGCAAAGGAGCTAGAAGCAGGACGTTAAACAAAAGTAAACAAAACAAAACTATGCATTGCATTATTAGATTATTGTTTGTCCGAAAAACATAAGTTGGTTTTTGAAGTGTTTTGCCTGCATTGGGACATCCCTAACGACTTCTTTGTACACTAAAATATTTTCCCGTGTATAAATATATATATATATATATTATAAAAAGGATTAAATACCCATGTCATGGAAGTAAATATAGAAAAAATAAGATCAACGACCGACTACAAAAATAGCTGCTTTTACCCTTCTCAGGTCTCTCCAGATCTGTTTAAAAAGATCAACTTCGTGACGTCAAAATTACATATCATCACACTACCATAGTAACATGACGTCACAAAGTACACACGATTGGTGGACAAACTGGCGTAAAATTTTACTGTCGCCTGTTTAGACTTGGTTTTAATATTTTAATTAATTGGTCCTCTTTCTTTTCTCTTAAAATAGTGTCAGATGAAAATAGTTGATACAAAGGTAGTACATTAAATGTATTTCCAGCACATTCATGAATATGTTTATCAACATATAGATTACATAAAGATTCAGTTGTAGTCTGCTGTCTATGTACAGTCATACGCGTTCTGAGTTCATTACCGGTTTGACCGATGTAAAAATCACTACATTTAGAACAAACTATTGCATCAATTACATTTTTTTCATTTACAATTCATATTTACCTTCACAGTAAATTTAAAACCATTCTTGAAAGTAAAAGTATTACATTCGATAATCATAGGACATGTACCACATCTTGGTGTCTTACATTTGGATAGTTCTGGTCAAATATTATCAAACTGAAAACATATCAACATACGTTTCAAGTTCTTAGGTTGGCGTCTACAATGTAAAATAGCATGCTTACTAAAATTGTCTCTCATCCGCCTGCTACTTTGCTTTTACTCTTCACATTTGTTCTCTATCACAGGAAAGATATTTAAATTCCGTGGATCGAAAGTAGAAACAAAAGGAACTAACTTTGATTCATCCTTTAGTTTTTGTACACGGGATGTAAAGGGTCCCTTTTCAATAGCTTTTTGTATGCCATGTTCTATTATCTCAGTAGGGTAACATTGAGCTTTAAGGTATTGCTTTAGCTGATTAAGTCTAGCAATTTGAGGTTCTTGTTCAATGACGATAGTGACAATCCGTGAGGCAAGATTAAAAGGAATATTAAATTGTTTACTGTGGTTAAAGTAAACATTTAGATAATTATGTGCAGATGTAGCCTTACAATATAAATCCGTTGTTATCTTATTTGAATCTAGTAGAACTAAAACATCTAAGAAAGGTTAAGACGTTTCGCTACACTCCATCGTATAACAAATAGAAGGATGTAAAGATTTAAGCAGGTTTTTAAATTCATTTAAATCCTTCTCTGTAGGCCATATAACCAAACAATCGTCTAGGAACCTTCAACAAATATTTCTGATAAATTCAGTGAAGTTTTCCCCAAACTTTGCTTCAATCTTAGAATAAAGTGTTTCAAGTATCCTAAAACTAAGATTGCATATGTCGGGGCAACTTTAGTTCCCATAGCTGTACCCTTAATCTGTTAGAAATATTCTTTTTTTTTTTTTATTATTTTTTTATTTTGACATCGTGTTGAACATATACATACATACATACATACATACAAACATTCATACATACATAAGACAATAGACAAAATTACAGAGTAATGTTCAATATTCTTGCTACCGCATTCTCAATGAGATTAACACATACAGACACATCCTCTTTCACACACGTACATACATGCACACATACAAAAAAGGTGGTAGAAAAAGATGCAAAATTGATTTTATTTCTATACTTAAAGTGGCTAGTGTGTAGCCGTGGTTTATTATTATTATTCATTGATATAGGGAAGCAATAGGTTATAATTTAAAGAGTTTGAGAGGTTGAAACAATAAAAAGAGATGTGGAAGGTAACATCAAAAAAGTTGTTTTTGAATTTT
>JAULCA010453834.1:0-10037 GCA_032360845.1 Crassadoma gigantea | reverse complement strand
GTTGGTGGTTTATTTGTAGTTTGACGCTTTTTTAAATAACTGAGGTCATATGAAGATCATATGAATGTAGTAGTGTCCACGAATGGTGGGACTAATCAGAAACCATTTCATAATGTCACCATGGTGACACATTATACTACGTGTAAAAGCAGAATGATGCATGTGCAACACATATTTAAACGAGGTTGACTTAAGGGCCCCTATTACTATCAAAAACTGTGATTACACCTTTGCAACTTTTTTGTTTGCATTGTAACTTTATTTTGGTCAACAATTTCTGAAAATATAAAATACAATAAACAGCATGTGCAAATCAAGATGCAATATACAAAAATCTATCAACAGTGGTGTTGTGATCGTCAAGTGTCCTGGATTCAAACTCAGGACCACCAATCCTTATAGTATTCCCCTAACCAACAAGCTACAAGTACCTGGTCATCGTTGGCTCTCCACGTATTATCATAATCGGAATGGGGAGATAACTCTGTATAATAATAACCGCAGTGGAATTCTCTAACGTTTTGCCTGCAGAATGGTAGGGGTCCTTAACTAAGGATGTCAAGGGAGATAACAAAATAAAAAAAAACAGACGAAAAGAAATGTTATCGTGGTGCACAACAAGAGAATCATAAAAAAAGAGAGAAAAAACAAAGATTGATTGAACAAAACAAACAGAGCACTTACAAAATTCCATAATGAGATGAGGCACACAATTCACCAAAATTCAATGTTCAACATTTGGGTGGATTCTTCGTAAAATTTTGATATCAAGTAGATGAAGTTAATTGCCAGAGAGGAAAGAGGGACACATCCATGAAATGGATGACTTTTATTTCATACATTCAATGTTTGTCATCTACGCTTTGATATGTGGTTAAGAAAAATACAACATTATTTACAAAGTACTATCGCCCCAACGTCCTCTTTCAAAGCCCCCACGTGTATTGAATTAACCAAATCCGGACGCAGACTTGATACTTCCGGTAAGCATCAAACCATTTCCTGTTACAAAATGGGAAAAAATTGATGGCAAAAATCTGAATATCGATTATTTTCCTAATAATGCAATGCAGACAGAAAACGTCTCGCCGTGATGCGATATTTGTAAGCCCCCAAGGATATAACTTCCGTTATTTATATTTCTCCGTTTGTTTTCATAACAAGTCTTCGTTTAATGATCACATCTATGACAAGAGTAAAGACGACCTCGTGTCCCTGTCATAGTGACGCTTTTATCATGGTGATGACTGGTCTTCAGTTCCAGACGTAAAAAATGCTGAGGTATTGGAACCGATTCATGTTTCTAGCTAAAAGTGCATCATGGTTAAAAGAAACCTTTTAAGTGTTTCGGACCCTTGCCATCATACTATATAAAACAATCCGAGGAAAGTATTAAAGTCAACTTCTCAGTACCACACGTTCGCAAAATTTCAAGAATCAATTAAACAAAGTCAGTGTATTTCACAAGCACCTCCAAACTATCATGCATTTGTAAAAGATGTGCATTGATTAGGTTGACTTACAAGCATCAGCTGTAGGGCACTTCCCTTTAGCTTAGCGGTAGAGCATCGGGCTTGAGAGTCAAGGGTTGCGGGTTCGAGCCCCGGTGACGGCACCATCCTTACCACTATTCCTCGTCCTATAACAAATACAGAAAACCCATTAAATCGCTTCAATAATCTTTCCTTTCTCATAGTTCCTTGCTTCATATCAAACCCCTTTATTTATGTGCAATCACCACCAAAAACATCATAATGTCTTTGGGCGACAGTTATGTGTATTAACTTGTTGGCTACTGATGGGATATTATCTCCCACAATCTTATCTTTTCCTATCCTGTTTTAATTCATGTTTCTATTCTTGATCTAAATCATAAGTAGCGCCCTTTCTCCGCTCCGCCTAGCTAGACTTTGTTGCATTTAGTTCGACTAAGTGAGGAAGGCGGTGAGGTAAACGATAAACGCACTATACCTAAACAAACCTAACCTTAACCCGTAAAAATACATTTTTTCATCGTTATAGTTGCCTTTCTCTTAACGCTCAGCAATTAAGAAGTGGGACGACTGGTTCGGCCGTTGTCAGTATAATGTGACCGGATGGGGTGTCCTGCTGGGTGTCTTCGGCATTGTGTCAGTTCCGCGCTATCACAAGGAGACAGAACACGAATATATCGCAGCCTTCCAAATCACACACACACATACACTACACACATACATCTTGCACACAGGGGAGGTCGTCCTTAAGTGACCATAGTTGTTGATAGGACGTTAAACATTACTAAACCACACCAAATCAATCTTAATTCCACTTCACTTCCACATTCCTTCATCTAAGTTATGAGCACTATTAACTAACCAACGTCATTAGGAAATCCCCTTCTCCAAGATTCTAGGCATCATCGAACCCAACTCTCTAACGTCAACAAGGTTTCATCACCTTTTATTCAAAATTCTTAGCAACTGTAGCATTTATCTAAAGTCTAGTACTTTCATTCTCTCCATCTCTCCAACGCCATCAAATGGCCCTTCCATAAAATTAAAAACAAATTTTATTCATTAAAACAACCAACGCCAGAATCATGTAAGTCCTATACACTATTTAAGCTCACTTTCTTTCTCTTTCTCGTTTGGCACTCTATTCCCCTAACACTGTCGCACATTCTCACTTTCAAAACACGATTCGTTATGTTGCAGCACCGAATTGCACAGCCGAAGGTCGCCAAGGCTCTATTTCTCACTATTGTAAGTACTGTCTACTCACCTCTCTGACAAAATAAAGGTATTCTCCCCAACAGTAGCAAGTAAACTAGTGCGTATACCATTCCTGGTCAAAGGATTTTATACTCGTTTTAAAGGCTTTATGTTGTTTTCTGTTTGTTTTGGTGTCTGTTTTTATCAGCATGTAGTTTCTATAACTATGTAACGTAAGATCACTGCGTTATGTGATGTTGTTTCGATTCTACTTCTAAAAAACCCATTTTCTAACGAAATCAAGAGACGACTTTCCAGAAGTCCTAAGCACTTTTAAAACGCACTTTGTATTACAATCAAGAGACTCTTCCCCAATGTTTAAGGCGCTACCAATTTGCCACCTCACTTCACACGAACCATCACAACCAACTCTAACGCGCAGTAACGTCACTCAATTCACACACATCCATACCTCATCCCTCGAAGAAACTGGCTGTCATTTTCAATTAATTCATATCTCTTGTGTATTGTTCTGTCACTTTCGTTGCCTGGTGTACTTTAGTTTTCAAAAATTAGATGTTCACGATCAAACTTATTTTTGGAGAAATATACAACTTTAGTCTCCAAGACGATTACAAATAACTTGATAAAAACCTTTCTCAGAAATGTCAATCATTTATATGTTTAAGTACGTTTTCGACATATGGTCTTTTATTTTTTCTATAAAAATGCCCTTATTAAATAAAATTTATAATAATGAAAGTCATTTTGGTAAATTCAATATCGTTTGCATGTCTACAGCAAACATTACCTTCAACCCCAAGGCAGTTAAGCTCGAGAGGACTACGCTTTTGACATGATGTCTAAACATGACAGTTTGTAATGAACTGTGCATTTGTTTCTTTTACAGATTTCAAGGATATACTGTTATTGAAAAATGTAAGTATTACTTGGATAATTATTATTCGTCGTCTTCAAAAATGCACTTTTTGGGCATTTGCAGATGAAATTAATTATGTTAAAGCACAGTTGTCGCACTTTCATTTAAGTCTACATCTTCTACTCTGCCGATATTGCGGTCGGTTTCCCGGCCCTCATTTCATATTTTGTCGATATCATGATTGGGTTGCCGGTCCTTATTTCATATTTTGCCGATATTGTGGTCGGGCTGAATGTCTTCACTTCATACATTGTATTTTGCCGATATTGCAGTTGGGTTGCCTTATTTCTGTGGAGGATTTTAATTACACATAGGTTTAAATTCGCCTTCTAGCTTCAAACTAAATGGATTTTCCCTTTAGCTCAGTGGTAGAGCGTCCGACTAGGAACCTGGGGTTCGAGGGTTCGATCTCCGGTGAAGCACACTATTCTTTTTCCTGTTGCAAACGCTGTTCGTGGCCCTCCCTGTGGTGACAAGGAGTTAGAACCTGGGTTATGGTGTTGGATGACGAACACATTTTACATAGGATTACGGTCGCTTTCTAGTTTTGAGCTAGAAGGAATTTCAGTAAAGCGTACTACCTGGAGATCAAGGGTTCGATGCCCAGGTGGAAGTACATTATTCTCTTTCTTGTTACATTTCATATTTTGCCGATATCGCAGTTGGGTTGCCGGTCCTCATTTCATACTCTGCCGATGTTGCGGCCGGTTTCCCGGTCTTCATATCATAATTTGCCGTTATTGCGGTCGGTTTTCGGGTCCTTATTTCCAATTTGCCGTTATTTTAGTCCCTTTTGACCTTTTGAATAACGATGTAGCACTATCACTAGTTTTAATTAGTTTGCAATTTTCTTTGTTTTATAGCTATAACGAACACTGGTTCTATTAATTTGATTGAACACCGTATTTCAACCTTGAATTTTTGTTGTTGTTTTTTTTGTGAATCCATCTTTATTACTTGAGAGTCCCATTAATGTTAACCGATTTCAAGTTAAATCACCCCTTTCTAAAATGTCCATGAACCGCTGTTTGGAACAGATACGCGTTGCTATTCAAAGCTTGAAGTGAGTAAAAAGTAGCTAAGGTTATGTTGACTGATTCAATTTACATGATAATGAATAGTCCCGTATATACATTATGTAACCCCATCGTCCTGACGAGACCATTGTTAGGTTTAGGTTATGTCATTCATACAGTAATTACATTATGTAAAATTGATTTGATTAGTCGAACTTTCATTTTTTATTTATGGATACCATCTGAGGTTTATCACCCAATATCAAAAATTTGCAATACAATTATTCGTAAAAAATGTATTAACTTTAACTTATTACCCAATTGCCCTATATAGTGAAATGTTACACATTGTACAGAGCAATCACCCCAGTTCAAACATTACACCAATATTGATATTTGCAGAATTGTCGGAATTTAATTCATTTTGTCAACAACCGAGGGGAATATGTTTACTCGGACGAATATTAAGTGTAAAGATCTATCAGCGTAACGTTAGTTTATCAATCAAGTTGTCTAGCCATTAGCAATGCAGATGTAATTAGATTTTTTTTCTAATATTGAAACAATAATACCTGTGGGAGAACTCAAGGGCAGTCCTCTTCAAGGTGTGTGAGTCCTATCGAGGTAATTACGTGTGTGCTCGGTGAAGCGTTGATGGCATTGGAACAATGTTAAAACTAACATCAAAGACTTGTTTTTAAAACTGAAACAAAGGTTATAAATCTATTTTATATTAATACTTCCGCTCCATTAATCAGCATTGCATTCTCCACATTGTTTAGAGATATAACACAGTTTGTTTGTTGAAGGGAGATATGTAAATTACTGCCAGATAAAACTTAAAATCATTCTTTGCCTTTTGTTTCGTTCAGACAATGTCATTCTGTCAGAAAAAAAAATATCAACCGACATATTTGGAATTTGAAGTGCGACATTTATTTTTTAACGAAACTTAAGACCTTTTAATGATCGAAAACGTCAGAGTGTACTTCGTCTTTTTTGCACTATTCGAGGTGATAAATAAGCTGACGTATAAGGTGCATTAAATGCGCACCATAACCTCCGTGTTAACACTAATATAAAGCTTCTGCCATATCAGGTTTAGCAGTTTTACGTTTGTTTATTTCAAGCTTTATCCTCCCTTAGTTGTAGTAGATTTGTGTTGTTTCAAGTCTTTTACCGGATTCTCGTCCCAAAGGGTACGTCATCACACGAATAGACCTGTCAGCTAACGACATGAAATTACCCATAATACGTTTCAGTTGTCACTCCGGAAGTAGTCTGAGTAAAATGGACGTGTCTCGCGTTGAAAAGACCCGAGAACATATTCAAACCCCCAGGTGACATGGGAGATGTAAAATATCTTCAACATGTTTCAGAGGCAGACATATATAGAGCACTCCTTCGTGGACAAGGGGATCGTGTTTAAAAGGCTTATGTACTTTCTGGCTCACGGGACTACCATGTTGATTGCCCCCGTATCAATCCTGAAATTTTCGGTTTAGCCGATTTTTCGTAAAGTCTTACATATTCATCTTCCTTTCCATTCATAACGAAGATTAAGCCGATTTGTGGGAAATTGTACATCTCTGTTTGCTTGAAAGAACACGACGTCACCTGATTGTGATGAAATTAAGGAAGATGACGATTTAGCAAACTTTGATATTACACAGACCGTACTGCATAATTTTGACTAAGAGTAGTAAATGATGCGGTTGATCATAAAATACAAGAATATCCAGACTATCAATGCGGAAAAATTTACGAACAGTAAGAATGCTATGAACAGAGAGGTCTAAACATCTGTAAGGTTCATGTATATAACTACAATGTAACCGCTTCCTTTGTAATTGTTTAAGGTAACGAAGGGATCGTTTCTCTGTGGCTTTTTAAGCCTAACATGTTAAATTTGTTATCAAGTGCAGGCTAGATTCCTCTCTTGTTTGTTTGTTGTTTACTTGTTTGTTTGTGTTAGCTTATGACTGTGTTTTATACGATCCCATCTGGACTGAGAGAAATGATTTTTTGATATAAGCTCTATTTTCAAAAAGGACGAATGCAATTCATCGATAGAGACATTGGCAGTAAATGTATGGTAAGATCAGTTAACATTACAGTAAAACAAAATAGTGGATGTTTATAATCTCTGTACTCCTGTTTTCATGTTGTGCTGGTCGACAAGGTATTCCTCTGGATATATATATATTTAATTTGATTTATCCACTTACATATATATTTAGCGATTGTTTTTCAGCTTTGAGAAGCACGAAAATATCACTTTTCCAAAATTTAATTTTTCCTGACAGCAAAATGAGACAGCACTGGGTGTTTCTTTAAGGGCAAAAACTTCTAAATACCATATAAGATATGACGTTTCTTTAAAATTCATTGTAGAGATAAATGAATCATACGTGTCAGGTAAGGATCGTTTGTTCATATGATGGTGTTACGGCCCGCAAACAAAGAATCATCTAAGATAGCGTCCATTTGTGATGAGGTAACTGATGTGTCACCGCAATGACGTTACAATCCTGTCACGATAGTAAAACGCTGAATATGGTCACATTACTCTGATAAATTGTCAGTCAGGTTCACCTATGGAGACACCACCAGAAAGACCATGTTGGTAGGATTGAATAAAAAAAGAGGTTCCTTTTTCTTCACGGGGTTAGCAGATCAGTTTGTTCTCATAATAGTATACCCTGACTTTGCAGTAGTCCTACATCAGTTGCCTCATGCGACCATGCGTTGAGATACTTATTTTATGTCACCATACATGTATAACTCGTGCCAGTGATAAAAAATATTATTTTCAGATTCATTTAATTACTTGGAGTTTCAACCAAAACCGCGTTGATCAAAACGTAGGAAAATATCATTATTTATGTCTTCAATAAGAGTAATCATTATTTGTTACTTGTTCCTTTTTCAAAATTGTTAATAAAACGATACTTATTTTGTTTGTACCGGTTATAGATATGAACAACTGGTACATATCTCGATATGAAGATAAAGGCAAGCAAAGTAGAAAAATTGAAGGATTGAACAGATGCGGAAAGCTGAAGATAAATAAATTTCATGGCATATACACTATAATACATGTAACACTTACATACAATTAAGCGATCCTTGCATGGTCCAATTACGAACACAGCATATTTAATACGAACATAACTGTCTTAAACATGTATATTGCAAATATTAAGTTGCCATTCGGAGTAATAACTTGTGTATGATGATAAATTTGTCTGTGCTTGGCGTACATCTAAGTACTTTGTACTTCGGTGTTCGAGAAGAAATAAATCCAAAACATAATTACAACGTACCGACTAATACTGCAATGTATAAAGATAGTTTTTTCTCTCCTTGATTCCCCATTTCTCCGTCAGAGGGCGTTACTAATAATTGCAAACACACACCAGTCGTGATCTCCTGATTTAGATGGTTTGTAGGCCGGTTATGAAGTCAAATTCGTATATTATTGTCGTTTTAAATTCTCAAATATGTTTTCCATTCACCTGTATGCGTTACCACGGCCTTCACTATGGCTGTTTCCAATAGCTAATAAACTGTTATCAATAAGTTCCCCGGCTAAAAGTTATAGATATGTACTGAAAATAGCATTGTAACAGAAACATGGCTGTCTCGTTTCCCATTAAAAATCCTCACGCAAAGCTGTTAACGACATGTTTAAAAGTATTTTCAGCTTCACGAACGTTGATATTAGCTAATATGGGTCATTTTGTTTTTGTTATGCATAGAAACATAAAACGTGCAGTGCACGCGGTGATTAATATGTCTTATTGAATATAGATATATACATGGATAGCATATACAACGGCCATTGTGAGAGAGAAAATATATTTTTAAAAAATGATGGCATTTTATAAAGTAAGCTACAAAATTCTACACGTATTAAACGTTATAGTTTCAAAAGCAAAAGGAATGGAATAAAATGGCGTAAAAAGTGTTAAAATCTGTTTTTAGTCAATACTGTCGCGCCATTACACAATTCTAACGATATCGCCCTCGTATCGTCTCGTCAGAGTAAACTGTTGTATTCCATACATTTCACATGATAGAAAGGAAGAGGGAACGATTTCAGTATCTAGTATTCAGCTGTAGTAGTCATGTCTGGCAATAATGTGTTGTACATAGCCAATTAATTATTGCAAAATATTTGTTGCTGCTAGATGAATTGTCGATCATCTGAAATGGTTTTGAAATCCTTGCATATCATAGTGTGACGACATTTATTTCTAAAAATGCGGACAATAAAGAAGGGAACTATAGATAAGATTTGTACACATAATAAAATATATCGGCCCTAAACGACATCTGATGTCTACACAGATACCAAAAGCTGGTTAACTTCGTATAAACAAGTGCATAAAGAGACGTCGTTTGGTCACGATTTTTTCACCTTTGTAAGAAATCGTGCGTCGTTATAGCACAATATCTCACCAAAATGCGAAATCAAGTTGAGGGTAAGGAAATATGACGCAACAAACGTGCAGATTTTAAATTTGAAGACACTTTCCCTCCTAATAAATTCCCCTTGGAAATATATTGATGATGTCTTAAAGTTGCGCTTTTGCTATTTTCTCACTGCTGGCACTCTTGTATACGTTCTTTTGTCTCTGTGTATTAACAATATTGTACTTGTTATATTTTTGCTTTGTGTTGACAATATTGTTTTTGTTATTTTGTCGCTGTGTGTTGACGATATTGTTTTTGTTATTTCGCCGGTGTTTGTTGACAATACTGTACCTGTTATTTTGTCGCAGTGTGTTGAAAATAACGTACTTGTTATTTTTTCGCTGTATGTTGACAATATCGTTTTTGTTATTTTATCGGTGTTTGTTGACAATATTGTATTTGTAATTTTGTCGCTGTGTGTTGAAAATATTGTACTTGTTTTTTGTCGCAGAGTGTTGACAATATTGTTTTTGTTATTTTGTCGATGTTTGTTGACAATATTTTACTTGTTATTTTGTCGCATAGTGTTGACAATATTGTTTTTGTTATTTTGTCGATATTTTTATTGACATTATTGTTTTTGTTATTTTGTCGCTGTGTGTTGACAATATTGTTACTTATTATTTTGTCATAGTGTGTTGACAGTAATGTACTTTTTTTAGTCAATATATAGTTACTCTGCGCCGTTTGATATTTTGTTGACAATTGCTATTGGCTTCCTCTTTTGATTTGTATTTAGCACTGAAACGTTCAGTTACAATCAAACAATACTTACACCTTTCCTGTAACAGCAAAAGTTTTTTATAATATTCCCATTCGCTCTGCATTACCACTATGTAACCTTACCAAATCAAATAGAAATACATCAGATCATAATTCACACATAATTTCCATTGGTGTAGTGATATGAAG
>JAULCA010453801.1:0-10038 GCA_032360845.1 Crassadoma gigantea | reverse complement strand
CCGCCATATTGGCTTGGGTATAGTATAATAGTGAGCCGGAAACCGGTCGGATAAATCCGGATTTTAAGTACCTTTTTGTTAACTCAAAATAGAATGAAAATACTTAAAAAAAAAAAAAAAAAAAGAATAAGATTTGGTTTGTTTGTAATATAGTTAATATATATTTAGCAGAATAGGATACGATTTTTAATTTAAAAAAAAACAAGTTTTTTTTTTTTTTTTTTAAATAATGCCCTTTAAAAGAAAATGTTGCGTGCTAAAAATGCCCTTTTTTCTGGCCAGCGCCCTGCCCTTTTCAAATCCTAGCTGGAACACTGAGCTAGTGTATTTTACTCTTTATCAAATTACTTTTGAAAGCAGGTTACTGACAAGGTAAAAGGTCACTTTTTGTCTACAATAATGTGTTGAAAAAGAATTGTTTATATTTCTTATAATCCACAGTTGCTTAAAGTTTAATGATGTCTATCTTTTACAGATTGGTTCAGTTTTGGCACACTGCCATATATGATACAAAGCCCAGGATTGGAAGAAAAGCAGCTATATCATTCTAAAAGGGAAGAATCATCTTTAATTCATATTATGTGTAAAATTTATAACATCATATATAGTGAATACCAAAGTTAAACATTCAATTATCAAGTTATGCCTGTACAGACACCTGCTTGGACAGAATTCCTATCCTGTCCAATATGTTACAAAGTGTTTGACGGGAACAACCTGCTCCCCATCAGCCTCGCTTGCTCACATACGATCTGTAAAACTTGTCTCTCCAAACTCCAGCAGAGGAAGTGCCCATTTGATCAGAATCTCATTAACAAGTCTGTTGACGAGCTCCCTGTGAATCATGCCCTATTACAGTTGGTGGGCGTACCAGTAGCTAAAAGCTGTGACAACAATGTGTCTGTACCATCTGAGAATATCAACAACTATGAGTCAGCTCGTCACTGCATTGAGGCTCTGGCTCTCTACCTTAAACCACTCTCCACAAGTGAGTACCTTATAGCCCAATAGTTTTAGGCAGTACATGTATTGCTTTTATTTAAAATTTGTTTATGTATCTCTAACTAGAATTGTTCTACATGATTTCTTGCATTGGCATTAGAACCTTTTAAAGTCATGTCATGTGATATTTTAATGATCTTGGTAGATACCATTATTAAAATATTCAGATCTTGCCTGACAAGTTTTAGAGCTTTATATTTTGATAATAGTTCCTATGACGCTTGAGAGAATGAATAACCCCCAAATTAGCTTTTACTCATGTGTTTGAATTGAAAGCCCTGCAAAAGCATTTTGAAACAGTTAAATTTCAGAAGACTGGATCCTAAATCCATATCTTCTATATCAATGATTAGGTGTTGTGCCAGGACAGGTGATCAACAATGGCAGCACACAGGCGACAACAAGTGTGGGAGCTTCCTCCGTGAACAGTACAGGGAATTCTCTCACCAACTGTGTGCTGAGCCGACCCATGCAGAGGAAACTTGTGACTCTGGTCAACTGTCAGCTTGTGGAAGAGGAGGGTCGTGGCAGGGCAATGAGAGCCGCACGGTCACTAGGCGAACGTACAGTGACAGAGCTCATCTTGCAGCACCAGAATCCCCAGCAACTTTCATCCAACTTGTGGGCAGCTGTAAGGGCGAGAGGCTGTCAGTTTCTGGGCCCAGGTATTTAGCATGTGATTGAATTTACTATTGTAATGAATAAGAAATGTGAAACTGTGTAAGAATGTTCAAAACCATTGAAATATTGTATTACATAATATAAATTTTAAGGAGTTTCATTACAACTGGTATTATTCTTGTACTCTTTAATTGCTTTTGTAGTGGTACTGCAGTAAATTTATTTTTCTAACCTTTAAAAATAATATAAAAATAAAGGCTAGGTTATTATATGACAATGTATAACCATTGATTTTGGATAGCCAGCAATTGATGGTTTGATGTTTTAAGAAATTGTAGGCAATAATTTTACACCTTTATTTTAAATGAGATGTCAAATTTATTATAATTCAATCGCAAACACTCTAGTTGTATGTTCAGTTAAATGTGTACCTGCTATTTATACAATTTCGGCACATCGATGGTGTAGACATTTTAATTGTTCAGAATATTTTGATACCAATCCTTATGTTATGTACAGCTATGCAGGAGGAAGTGTTGAAGCTGATTCTACTTGCCCTAGAGGATGGCTCAGCCCTGTCACGTAAAGTCCTTGTCATGTTTGTGGTCCAGCGACTGGAGACCCACTATCCACAGGCATCAAAAACAGCCATAGGTCATGTGGTGCAGCTACTTTACAGAGCCTCCTGCTTTGTGGTAAGCAATATGTGGTGCTATTCTATAAGTAACATGTGTACATGGTGCTACTATATAGAAAACCTTCTTCATATAAGACAGGTAACAGTCAGTGATTCTTTGAATACAGAGCTTCTATTTTGGGACCAGGGCACATGGTGTCACTGCACACAAGAACCTACAGCATGCTATTTTTTGGCCGAGATATTTTAAAACAGAACAAGCCTGTTTTGTTAATTATTTATCTCATATGTATTAAATGTCTTGAAAACTAAGGTACTAATTTTCTTACAATATTTTAATATGTCTTCAGTATTTATATTGGTGTTAAAATATTTCCAGTGTTCAAGAGAGAAGTTTTAAAATTTTCAGAAATGAAATGTCTAGAAAGGATGGATATACATGTTCATACTCATTTACTGTCCTGCGATTTTTGATAGGTGACAAAGCGTGAGGAAGAATCATCACTCATGCAGTTGAAGGAAGAGTGCAGAACATATGACGCCTTGAGACGTGACCATGACTCTCAGATTGTACAGATTGCTATGGAGGCAGGTCTGAGGATAGCCCCGGACCAATGGTCATCACTGTTGTATGGCGACACTACCCATAAATCACACATGCAGTCAATTATAGACAAGGTTATTATCTAACAAAGATATCAATTTAAAAAATGTTTAAATTAATAATTTTCTAACATGTCATTTTGCTGGTAAGTTGTGAAATGTTTTGGCTAATTATAGATTGTCTATATGTGTTCTGCATATTTTCCCATATTATGTGATAAGTATTCAGAAATAAAAGCATTTCAGACGTAAAAGATTACATCAGATCTGGGATATTTTTTTAAATCATCACTTTTGCAAAATTTCGTTTCTGAATGAAGTATGATGATTGAATATTACATTTGTCAGGAAATCCTATTTTGCCACTACACAAGCTAATTCTTTTTGTATTGCAGCTGCAGACTCCCCAGTCCTTCTCTCAGAGTGTGAACGAGCTTGTGATTGCCCTGCAGAGGACAGGGGACCCCTGTAACCTACAGCGGTTGAGGACACATCTTGAGTTCCTGGCTAACATCGACCCCTCTCCTGGTATAACAAACATCATCACGAATACTCCAATAAATATATTTGGCTAACAAATATCCATGTAATGTGTTCTGCAAGAATTCATAATTTATCACAATGCATGGTTATTAAATAAACCCTTTAATTTAAAGTTTAAAGCATTGAACTTCACAGGAATAAAATCTGTTCATATCTTCAATCATATCCTTGGACATACTTCTTACATAAGTCTTGCAGAAAGTTCTTGTTTGGAGTGGAAGTTTAGATAATGAATACACACACTTTGTTATAACAGAGGCACCACCCCCATCCTGGGAGAACCTGGAGGCAGTGATGAAGGCAGTGCGCAGTGTGGTCCAGGGGCTGGTAGACTTTGTACAGAGCAATGGACACAAAAAGTTGGAAAACACTACTGTTCATAACTCTAGATACAAGACCAGCATGTGTCGAGATTTCTTGCAGAAAAACACCTGTCCAAGAGCTGCCAATTGCACATTTGCCCATTCTCAAGAGGAACTTGACAAGTACGCAGTCAGATGTTTATTAATTGAAGTTCATTTTTCTTTACATTTGAGGGTGGTGGGTAGGGACATGTAGTGATTTATCATCTTTTATTTCTTTCACCTTACCAAGTTCCCTAAAAAACCACTTCAATTACTCACTTTTGCTTGTCTAAGAATGCACATGAGGTAAAGAGGGTAAATGTCAACCACATACTGCCTTTGTGTTTCTCCATATTTTTTGGGACAACTATACAGGATGACTACATTGCATTTCAATATGAATAGGACATAGCTCAAGGTCACCATTATTTAATGCAGAATTGGGATTCAAAATTATTCTTGCTGTTTTAAAAGTTGTTTTATGATGTCATAAAATCTTGTGCAAGGACAGGACTACAACTGGAAATTTTCAGTAACACTAATACGTCTATGAATTTTCAAATTTTGATCTCCATGCTATATGTGAATTTTTTATTTTTTTATTTTTGTTATACGCATATTATCATTTAATTTTGTGAATATGTTTAGCTAAAGAATTCGAAGTATTTACTTGCTTTACAATAGAATTCTATTTTTTAATTCATCTTTGTAGATACAGATCCCGGACCAAGAAAGCAGGTAAAGCTTGTAACACACCACCTGACTATGATGATTTCCCGATGTGGGACAGAGACAACTTTCAACAAATACAGACTGAAAGATATTCAGATAACAACAGACCCAGTATGGATGGTTCATATAATTCTGTTGCAGAATTTGATAACCAAAGGTAACTAACTGGTTGCTCATAAAAGCTACAAAGAGTACAAGAGATGACAAGCAAAGACATTATTTTGAAAGCATTATCTCACTGCTTACATGTTGGCTCACTGGTTACACATTTTGCTAAGAATCACTTTTATTTAGGGCAAAAAATAAATAAATATTTTAATTGGTTTATACTAAAATTATTTGTGAAAAATAAATTGTTCTTTTAATTAGTCATCATGCAAAATTTCCAAAAATCGTTATTACAGTCAGAAAATGAGACACGGGAAAAAAGGGTTGCCCTAAAAATTGGTAACAAGGAAGTATTCACTGTAGGGGTATTGGGGCATGCCAAACATCACTGTATAGATTTTGTTGCAATGACATCCATGCTATTGATGAAATACCCACTTATTAAAGTGACCATTTTTTATCTCTGACACCCTTCAGTGGAAGTTTTACTTCAATATAATGTTAGTATAACTATTGTCCCTAGTTAATGGACAACAGGTATCCTATCTATGATAATATTGGGTAATGGGGGCATGTGGGGGGTATCTTAGTTAGCCTTTGGATACCAGTTCTAGTTGACCTAGCACAACAATTCTACAAATTTTGTTCTGGCTGCCTCTGGTGAGCTTTACAATCATTGATTACACTTGTTATATTATCAAGGTGTAGACCATAGGTGTTTGTCTTATTAATGTATCTCTTTGCTTACAGGAGCATGTCTCCACCCAATGTTGTGACCGCCAAAGTACTCACATCTGTGGCCAAGTCAATGGCTTCTTTGACCTTTGCCCAGGCCAAGGTGTTGACGACTGATAAGATGACAGTGTCCTCCAGAACAGGACCCCTGATGAGCTCTGTGGTAGCTCCCGGCATGGCCCCACCACTTCCACCTCCAAACACCATGCAGCCCCCACCTATACAGGTACCCCATAGCCCCTATCCTCTGGACATGTATCAGGGACAGATGACGCCTGCTCAAAGGCCCCACGGCCCTGGGGTAAGGGCTGCATCAAGACCTGTTTTTGGAGGTATGATTCCATAAAAGAAATGTTCATTAGGGATCATGGTTGAGTGATATGTTATGCTTTTAAGTATGCATATAAATTTTAGGTTTGTGGGTATCTAAAAAAAAGTTAAGCTTTTGGTTGTCATCTGTCAACCTCTATTTTAAACACCTGCCAATAGCAGAGTTTTGGTTTAAACATGTTTATTGCCATACTCCGGTAAATTTTACCTATCCCTCTTGCCATCCACTGCAAACTTGGAGACAGAAACTTTTCCTGATATGTCATGCTGTATGATCTTAATTCAAGTTAATATGTTCCTAAAAAAGAGCATTTATACTTTATGACAGGTGGTCCACATGTCATGTCTGGTGGCCAGAGTGTCCTGTCTGGTGGCCCAGGAACTGTTCCTGGAGGTCCAGGTGTCATAGCTGGGGGCCAAGGTGCTGTGCCTGGAGGCCCGGGTGTCATGGCTGGTGGCCCGGGTCCTGTGACTGGCGGGCCAGGATTCCAGTCTGTGCCAAGGTATGTGACAGGTCCCTACAGACCAAATTACAACCAGCCCCTGGCACAGCCACAAGCCCAATATCCTGGTGGTGTACCATTCAGACAGCCTATTGATCCAGGGTTGACGAGGATGCCATTTCCCCAACAACAACCCCCACGGAGCTTCGTGAACTACAACTACCAGCACAACTCCAGTGCTCTTAACCCCTATGCTGAGCCGTTTCAAGGAGGGGGTTCCAGACCTCTTACACCTGAAGACCAAATCTACCCTCCTGTTGTAGGGAACTACCCAGAGGGATATAATTATCAGATGGGAGCAGCGCCACCTGGACAAGGGCAGGTAATTAGTGCCATCCCCACTTTGTTTACAGGATAAGGTAAGTAAGGCGATAGGTGTCGGTGCACCGTTTTCAGTATTAAGCATCAACCCTTAAATTAAGAAGATGATGTATGGAGCTGCAGGGACAGAGATACAGACGGACACATGTACAACAAACAAACCCATGACAGGCAGATCAGTACTCCTGCACAGCTTTATGTAGACTGGTGGAAAATATGTACTTCTACTTATCATTCCCTATGTATATGTAACAGCACGATCATGTGAAGTGCTGTGTTGGCTAAGGCCCGACAGCAGTAGTAACATGTGACGGTTGACTTCAATATTTCCATTGTAAAAACATTGTGAGGTTTTCATGCAGGAATGCATACACTGTTTTGACTTTGTAAAAAGCAACACAATGTTTTGGTTATTTATCCATAGCTAGATGTTTGTGACATGTATGATTTCTGAGCCATTTTGGAAGTGTTTTCAATGTTGTATAGACAAATGTTGATTACTTTGCTTACATGTTTTTTCACTGTGACATTGCCTCACTTTCATGAATTACCTCGCAGCTTTAGAGGTATGTAATTACATGTATCTTTAAAGAATCATAAGTTTTGTTAAACATTAAGATTATTACAAACATCCTATTTTTCAATTTTGTGACCATACCTTTCCATTTTAATGGAGGTATGCATATGCGTTTTAGCATTTGAATTGCCACTTTTGCAGCTGAGATCTGTAAAAGGTCAGACATAGCTATAAAATGGTACTCCTCATTTAAATATCTTGGATGTGTTGTACCCCCCAAAAATACATAAATGTGAAATTTATGAAAGCATCAAGCAATGTATCAGTGCTAGAATCTTCTATTGATATACAACTTTACTTTGTTAAAATGGAAGTAAAAATAGCTTGTTCAGGAGAATTCCATAGCCAAAAATAGTTGAAGATTACTGTTCTTAAGAATACTTCATCTCTGGTTGTCGTGATATGCCTAAAACAAATTAAATCTATATGACTGTTCTCCAATGTCACTTATAGAGTCTTTATTCATCATTATAAATTGTATAACCTTTCTCCTTGAAATAAGAATGCTGGTTTTCTTTTTCTGCCTCCATCCCAGAACAATTTGTGCAAGTTCGTGCATCGATTGGCATTTTTACTCCAAATAGAAATTGGCATTATGTTGAGATCATGCCAGCAACACTGACGGTTCTGAGATATACTTATACATTTGCGATGAGATAAGCCTTAAATATTCATAATAGCCATCGCTTTTGATTGCTCTAGCATTGGAAATAAAAATTCCAGATTATTCAATAGAATTGAAATTTCCCTTTAACTTCAAAATTTGCTAAGAATGTATGTTCCTACTGATGGATGATACACTGATGTCTTTCATTGATACGTATAATGTGTACACCTCGGTATGTTGGCATGTTCTCCATCTGTCTCACCATATTTCTGTTTCTTGCAGGCATCAGGAAGTGCATACTGCTGTCATCCACTCGCTTCAATATTTCAGGTTGAGAGCATTGAGTACTACGATAACTACGCGCCCGATAACACAAGTTCATAATTGCCCTCTTATCTTGAAGAAGCTTGACAATTCACAAAAACTTTGCTATTGAATTTTTTTTTTTTTTTTTATGATATCTTACAAGAGTAGATGCTTGAATTGTGTCCAAGGTAGTTTCGTTTGAGTTGTGCTTGATATGTAAAGATATTAATTAATGGGGGCCATAGATAACTAATGCAACCTGTCATGTACTAGTGGCAGTAGTGTTTTGAAATATATTTAATCAAGGATATGATACTTTTAAGTTATAAACATTATTGTATATATAGTTAGTGTGAACATGTTAAGATGGTTTATTGTAACTTGCCTGGTTGTGTATATATGGAAGTTGTGAAAGTCATTGCATGCTACAATGGTGAGGTTGTGTTGTAGATACATAAAATCAAGGTCTGAATGTGTTAAACACTTGTACTGTTTATATTTATATTGTATGTAACTAATCCTGATTAGTGAAGTGGGATAGTTGATTAATTTGATCTTGTAACTGATCATACGGTTGTCCAATAATGTTTGAAGTATAATTTTGAACTCAACTTTAAGGTAAGGAAGTAATGGTGAAGGTTGTGAGTCAGCATTTCTATGACTGCTACCATCTACACCTTATATGATACACCATAAGCAGTACTGTGATATAAAGGATAGACATGTTGATATCAACACCTCATTATTGAATTCATTGGTATACTGTAATAAAATTACTCTTTATCAATTTAGCAACACTTATAGAAGCAGATGGGAATACAAAATGATATAGAATTTCTTTGTGTGAATGTTCTGTCCTAGGCTTGATTAAGACCAGATCCAAAATGTTAAGCCCCATCAGTCATATTTATGTAAATTAAACTCGCCGTGCCACAATCTGTTGGAAGAACTGGTTAAGATTACAGTAATAAAATTCCATAAAAAACTATAATTTTTTTTGTTTTAAAAAAAAATCATGATTTCAATGAGTGATATTTTTTTCATGGATAAGTGAATAAAACTGTTTCCCAATTACTACTTATCTCACCAGAAGCAGGGTTGAAAATTAATATCTTTTAAATGTTTAACTTTCAGAGTAAGAAAGGGTTAAAGTAGCATGGTACTTTCAAATATTGAAGGTTGTGTTGAGGGATCTTACACTTGTATATATATATATATATATTAAAACAAAATAGGTGTTGAATATGCCATAACAATTAGATTGAATTCGGCTAATATACTACATTTTTGTAAATGAAAAAGTTAGTAATTTTGTTAGTTTTAAACTGGTGTGACTTTAATATGTCCTGTTGTTACTTAACAATATTGTTGTGCGAGTAACAGAGTATGGCAACCTAATCATTGTTTGATAAAAGTGTAAATCTCATAGGTATTTCAGATGACCTTTCGTCATTATAAAGCATCCGTCAGGACGCGAGATTATCTTAATTGTATTCAGTGAATCAAAACTAATATTTGTTTACATTTGTAAATTTACTACATTTTTTGAAACATTTTTCTTTACATATGATATGTAATGTTAAATGTACTTTTATTGTGAGGCTTGTTTATAGAATCCAAAAGAGTATATTTTGTGTCCGTAGTTTATCAATTTTTTTTTGAAAAATATCGTAAGGAGATTAGACATTCCATAGAACAGAAAATGGAATGATGTGAATGCCATATAGATTTATTCCTATTATCTGAATGAATCATTGAATGTATTTCAGACCTGAATTTATTTCTGCTTCCTATATATAGGTATTGGTCAAATAATAATAAATCATTTTTAAATTTTGACTGAAGAAAGTTAATTTGTACCTGATTTGAAATGCTATGATTTTCGAGTCCTCATTTTTTTATAACAGCTTTCCCCTCATTATTAAAGCTGGGCACATCATGATTGGCACTGTTCATCTGTCTCTCCTTCTGCCTGTAATAGCTGTTAGGCTACAACAATGTACTTTTCAGATTGACCTTGTCAGGACCTTAACTCAAGGTCAATGATAGACACCTAAAATAGGAATAAA
>JAULCA010453757.1:0-10041 GCA_032360845.1 Crassadoma gigantea | reverse complement strand
ATTTATTGAGATGATTTCGTTTAAGTTACCTGTAGGGTGAGGTGGTAAATATTAGGATGATCTTTTTCCCAAAACAGTAGGCGATTGACCTGTATACATCCAGATTTGTTGTCGATATCGAAAATACCTGCGTTAAAAATATGGAAAGTTAATATGCAAGTGCGCTTTTAGATGAGAGTTGATAGTAATCACATAAACATGTATGATACCAAGTAACTATGGCAACAAATCTTATTTGTTATCCTACATTTTTACCACTTTCTATATCCAAATGTTGGTCACACGGTGATACCCAGCAGCTGAGCCAGATGGTTGTTTTGGGCTTCAGAAACCCCTCCCCATCCTTAGAATCTTCTTTAAAAGCCATGTATTTTAACCATTTTCCTCCTTTTTTCCCACATACCCCCATCCCCACCTAAAATTTGGAAAACCCCTAGATAGGTTTCTGGATCCGCCACTGACATTTATATTACGATACATGTATATGCGTTATAAACATAAATAAGAAATCCAAAAATTGTTTTTTCGAGATAATATTGTGGATATAAGAAAATATTTGAATATTAGAATTTAGTTTCCAATGTTTAATGTCTTTCACCTTGTGGTATGGTATGAGATACTGACAAAAAGTTTGAAGTAGTTTGTCTAATGTTGGAATTTTTTTTTTTAGAAACTTTTACATCAGATTGTTCTTTTTTAATGTTTTCCACCCGTAATTGATACGTATCCACGCTTGTCAGGGCTATGACTCACTGAATGGAAAAGTCATTGTAAAGTCTGAGTAATTTTCCAATCGATTATGCAGGTCCATAACATACCAATTGAACCCGACTTTATGGAGTATGTTAGATTCTGACGTCCTTCGCCTTGATCTCTATCTTCTGCTTTTATAACAGGTGTGGTCTGGAGGCAATTCCTAACAGTGTTTGTATCCTGTAGAAGTAATGCATGCAGAAGTAATGCTGTTTTTTATACATGGCATGACGGAAACAAAAAAAATGTCTAATAGGTAAATATTTATGACTACATGTGTATTATTATTAACATATTTAAAAAAAGTCGCCCTGTTGGATTATATTTATACTACGTTTATATATAATTTACTAGTAAATCCGTAATGCCAAATATGCTGTTTTGAGGTTGAATGGACAATATTTCTTTTAGTATACAGCATTGTATTGCTGTATTCTGTGTCAAAAACCTTATGCTTTTCGTAAGTCAGTTCATGTGTCTATTTGGGAATAGAAGAAAATGGCATGAATTATAAATTATTTTGAAATGAGATAAACAATAGAAAAGAAAATAATAAAACTTATTATGTAACCATACCTCAATAAATTGAATATACGTTTCCGGATACCGAAAGGGTAAAACAGAAACACATTTTGTAATTCAATTGAGAAGGGAAGAACATTGGAAATGAAGTAGTATCATTCCTATTGTAGCGTTACAAACATACGAAAAATGGTCCGAAAAAAATCGTTTACATAGTCGTAGTTTCAGGTTAAAAATCCTTAAAAAAACACTCATTCAAAGTAACATTGATTTTGATATCGGCATTTGGTGTTTCATTAAAGTCATTAAATGTCATTAAAGTTCAATGCATCACGTATTTACAACATCGTGCTTAAAGCATTCGTAATTTGGCCAGGTTTATTTTCTTTTTTATGCATTTAATTTGCTAATACAAATAACGTCAACAAATAAGGTCCAAAAAGAAGCTCAACATAAATAGCAACAGTACGCAATAAAAAATTGTACGAATATACAAATCTCTTTAAATATTCCCTTACGTTTTCCGTGATGTTCAGGCGATACGGAGCATCAATAAACTGTGGATCCATGTCATCGACATCTAACACATTAATAATGAACTGTGTTGTGTCAGTTTGGTCGTACAGCTGGAAAAAAATACATATCAATATAATCCGCTATGAATGAAAGAAGGAAATACTGGGTTACCAATACTGTTGGTCAATAAATAATAATCATTTAGCATCAAATTTTAATCAATAACTTTCTAAATGGAATAATACTCCAAGGAAATTCATTATATGCCCGATTGCACACATCTGTTGTAACAAATACCAATATTTACATAATGAAATCACCATTTTTACATCAGAAACACATTCGATTTTTTCAAAATATGTATAAGTTACAAAATGGGTATCAATAAATTATACTGAATTAATATACTGAAAGGATAAAGAAACGCAGGGTAACAAAGTGTGCAACGATTATTTAACTGATTGGCCTTAAATTACAGCAAAGACAAGTATCTTTGTCATTGGGCACTCAAACTGGTGTCAAAAGTTACCTAACCGCGTAATGTACCGCGTCATAGAATAAAATTGCTAAAATGATAAATAATAATAAAATAATACAAAAAAATAACAAAAAATACATGGAGAATACTGATGACAAGTTCGTCAACACATCTTATCATACCACGTGGTAGTCTTGCGTTATACATATCACTTTCCGCTATTAACTGTTAATTTGAATATGTCTTGATATCACGGTACGGCTGACGGAATACCAGAAAGGTCAGGCTAATGCAATGTCTTATGAAAGAACAAGGTTGCTATGCATCTATGTGAGAATGTTTCCATTATAGATCGTCTTGTCCGTCTAAGGCACTCGGGGAAGGTTGCAGACCGACCGCGATCGGGACGTCCGCGCGAATCTAAGTGACGTTATAACAGGGTAATTCGTCTTGGCAACCTGCGAAATCGCCACGTTACTGCCTCTGAAACCGCCACTAATACGGTGGGCAATCATAATCACCACGTAAACCCCAAAACTGTAAGGGTCCGATTACACGATGTTGGTCCTCGAGCTCGTCGGGTTTACCTTCGTCTGCCTCTCACTTGTGCACGTCGCACGCGTCGTATTAGTTGGTGGGCAGCACTTGCTCCGAGATGATTCCAATGAGGCAATGGAGAAGGGTTGTTGTCAAAGATAATTCCCGGTTCACTCTTTTTCGTCCAGACAGTCTGCGTTTTCTAAACCGACGTCTTGGGGAACGCTTCGTCGACGCTTGCGTTTTTGAGAGGGATAGTTTTAGGACGGCTCGAATATTGTCTGTGGAGGGATATCGCAAGTCACCGTTGATTGTGGTAGCCGTGAATTCAACCGCCGCAATAATTATTTATATTATATAAGTTCCATTTGTGCAACAGCATCAACTATTTTTTTAGCATGATAAACCCCGGTCCCATGTAGCAAGCGTTTGTCAAGACTTTCTCGCAAAACATAAAATGCCCAGATTTGTCACCAATTGAAAATCTGTAAGACGAAGCTAACAGAAGGGTAAGGGGACGTCGGAATGTCCCCGCTTCTCTCGACCAACTAAGGACGGTCTTGATGGAAGAATGTAACATTCAAATACATAACAGTAAATCACCTTAAATATTTACCCTGCGTATTTTCATCCTTTCGGTAAACCTGTATCAAACTTACTCAACATTTCTTAATGACAATGTATGTAAAACTTAAGCATTTGGATATAAACCAATGTCTAGTAACTGGATCATTATCATTTCGAAATTGATGATTGAGTGATGGTTGAAGACTTTTTGTCATAACTTGGCTTAAGGTGAAGGGCACCAACAAGTAAAATGATTTATTTTTCCATTTTTATGAAATATTTAAAAAAAATTTTTTACCATAACTTGATATGGAAAGTAACTGTTTGGCTTCTTCGTCTTATAAATAGTAAGGATAATACTTCAACTAAAAAAGACTCTGAAAGAAATATTTCTTCGCGATAATTACTGATCCAGTGGAACATTTTATCTCAAGTGTAAAAAAATATTTACTTACAGTAGCTTTAACTGTGACGTTGTACATTTTGACTTTTTCGTAATCGAGCTTTTTCCTCAGATCTAATGTGGAAGGTTTGGCTGGACTTTTTACCTCAAAGGTATCGGTTTGTGTCTGAATTGAAATCAAATTTGACATGGAAATTTTGATTGAAACAAAATATGAAAAATACAGTCTCTATCTATCAAACTATAATAGACTCAGTGCTAAATATTGGTGTCCCCTCAATCACACAAGCAATATTTCATTTTGAAGTACATTAAAGTTAAATAAACCTGAGATTATATACTAACTAGTACTTAACAAAATCGTTTCTCCAAGAACGATGTACGTTGTGCTTAATAAAGAATTTCCAATGACCATAGATAACTCAGTTTCATACTTTACCTCGACACTGAATGAATATGCCCCACTGCCACTATAGTAACAATCTGTCTTGTCAATGATATCATCCACAATGAAAGTGTACAGGGCAGTTTCGGTTCCTGTTGACTGTAATAAAACAGTTTACATCATCAAACAAAACGACCAAAAGCGACTTAAGTACGTCAGTACTCCTTGTTTTTAAAATGACAATCTCAAAGTTGAAGCATGCTTAAAACAATCTTGTACAGACACTTAATAATTTACCTGAAAATTTAATGGTAACATATTCAACACATGGCACTTTTGGACAAATAAATGGGTCCATGATATATATCTTTCAAATAGTGTATTACTGACAACTTTGATAAGTTTGTATCCATTTATTACTTACCTCAGGAACGTCAGTGGTATACGAACTGTTTCTGAATCTTATGGGATGAATGTTTTCTGATATTCTTCGGAAAAGCAATGAAAATGTCTCTGACTGTAAAAAAGATATCATCATTAGCACAAACAATAATGAAGGAAGATCTTACAAATGCTCGAGTGATTACTTCTTCTGTTATATATATAATTTCAAAGGTAAAATACATAAATATTTTGTTTTTTTATGTGACTACGTTTTGAGGTAAATTCAATACTGCGAAATAAGAACAGAAATAAATGTGTATTGAATTTATCTTGTCATTATATATTTCTATGTTTGAAAATGATCTTTCGTTACAATAAAATAATAACAGTTATATCGTATCATGAAGAAAGTCAATGTGATATTGTCAATTAGACCTTACCCCACAAACCATATTGTTGCACATCTCCGCTGTAAATGACTGCAAAATAATTAAGTGATAATTACGTAAGTGTCAGAAAAAATGTCGCTGATATAAATAAGTACGGTAATGCACGATTACATCATGTAATCCTAATTTCAAATGTATTGAATTATCTCTCATATACACTTTAGGTAATATATCTTATCTAAACGACGCTCATAATATACAACCACTGTATAGGTGGTATGATTAAATCAAATGAATTAAATCTTTATAATTTTTTAATTATCTTTTTCTATAAAAAAAATAAAACATCATCTATAGAAAGTACTTTTGAAAAAACATAGACTTACACAATTTGATAACGGATCTATATTCATATACAAGTTGGTTTGGTTGGAATCGGTGTAATTGTAGAATATGAAAAAATCACAATTACTGGGAATTTCCACCGGGGCGCAGTTTAAGGTATAAAACAAGTCACCTGTACGAAAGGAAAATGTTTAAAGTGAAATAGAACTTAACCGTATGATCGACGCTCAAGGATAAACTTAGATTCTAATTCGTCAAGGAAAGATGTACTTTCTTGAAGACGGATTACTTATCAAATATGCTGAATTACTTGATACAATCACGAGTATTCAGTTTTCAGGATTACGAACGAGATGTTTCCTCAATACAAAAAAAGGTTTAATAGATACATCCTTTAATATAACTTCCTGTTAACATGCACTGATTGAAAAGGATTATAGTGTATGGACAATTATCATAAATTGTCAGTAAAGATCGATATAAAAACGTAATTACTTTTTCATAAAAGCAACTTATGTGAATTCATGTAAAACAAAATATATTCCTCATCGTCAAGTAAGTAAAAAATCAAAGTAAATGTCATATCAAAGACACTTGACCTACATGCTTTGGCAAATACAAATGAACCATTGATGACTTTTAATAATTACACAAAAAATAACACAGTTCTCAGAATATTTAAATAATTAATTCAGTCCATATTCAGTGAAACAATTTATTACAAACTTGGCCTGTTGATAAACAAGTTAACCTACTTAAGACGACTTGAGTCAAACATGCAGCCAACTGCTTCGTAAGACCACTTGTGTTAAAATGATACTTTTGTTGTGTCCGATTTTTGAACTAAATCCGTTTGCACAGGCCATCTGCATTAAGGAACAATTTATGTCTTTCCCAAGATGTTTTTCTATTTTCAGGTTCAACTGCAGTTTCAATGAATTTTTTTTTATAAATACTGAAATCAATTGATTTAGACTAAGAAAGAGTCGTTACTGAGCATCACCTACCTTTCTTTATTTCCCCGTCTCGTATGGTTACAAAAGATGGCACATTGCTACCTGAAATATTTTGAAGAATAACGGTCACAATCGATTGAGTATTCTGACTTACCCCTACAATTGGTTATTTGGCTCTGCTACAGTACCTTGAATATATTGTAAGATAATGCCAACTTTATACTCTTATGTCTAAAATGGGTAAATTAATACTAATAAATGCAAACAATTCATCAAAAATGTTACAAACCTCCTCTGTATGGTTAAAGATGCATTGATGGTGTCGCTTAACCAATGACAAATTTACATGTATTTATAAAAAGGTAAAGGTGACCTAGATGCATATATGTGGACTCCAGACATACAAACTCGTTCAATGTAACTTCATACGTAATAAATATTTGTAGTTAAATGAATATCATGTCATAAATTAAGTCACTAAATGCAGATATGTGGACTCCAGAGACACAAACTCGTTCAATGTAACTTCATACGTAATACAAATTTGTAGTTAAATGAATATCATGTCATAAATTAAGTCACTAAAATGATAACCAAGCTTTTCAAGAGTATCAGGGCCTATACTTGGGTATATAAAAATGCAAACTAGCTCATTCGAAATATTCTCATATTTGGCAAATACAGGAAGTTAAATGTAGGTCCTTTCAGAGAAAATGACCTTGCTAGAGTAAAGACAAAAGGACAAATACTTAAGAACGAACTTACGCACACGATGAACGCTCTTTGTCATCCATGGCCTCTTTGTGATGTGATACATTTGTCTTAAGTATGGAAAATGTTGACACTATCGATGTTTATATGAATGATGCAGGACTTTAAATATTATTGTTGAAATACTCGGTTTGGTCACCTATTGTTTTTATAGCTGTTGTTGTTGTTCTTCATTTCACGATTGAAAGGTACAACAAATATTTTTCATTTGCATTACAATTTCACTATATATTAGCTACATTCGAATTCTATTCATGAAGCATTTAAACAACAGATTATTTCGTATGATTTTGTTATGACGCCTTGCTTTGATATTGTCAACTAGACGCTTGGTGTATCGCTGAAAACAACATCACGAATATACATTTGACTCAATTGCTCAAGTGACTAATATTTTTTTTATATCCTTTCATAGACAAAACACGTACAGCGACAGTCATGATAAGAATTCTTCTTTATTACATGTAATTACCAAACATATTTGTTTGAAGGTAAATGGCCTTGAAAGCAAGCTGATTACATAGTTACAATGAATCACTTTATATTTCAAACGGGATATCAAATACAACAAAAATACCTTTTGTCCTTGTTTTACATGGTTAAACATTTACACATATCAGCAGCATTGCAATAACACGAAAAGAATGTCACCGCTAAAGCCCGACGTGCAAAATCGCCAAAAAATCAGCATAACGTTGCATTAAAAGCGTGACAGATCGATAAAATACCCTTTAACAGTAATTATATCGCAAAACGCTTCAAAAATACCCTTTACGGCGATTCTTTACATACAAGGATGTATTAAAACGTGTGTATAAACCACAACATAATTTACCGAAAATTACCTTGTGCGGAAACGTGTTGGAGTAGTTGTATAAGCAGGAATCCTAGTAGTCCGAAACGCAACGTTCTCATCGCCATTTTAATCCCTCTGTAAAATAAAACTTCAAAGATTACACGCACATTCTAAAATATATTTATTTCGTTATGTGATTATATCATATTTGAAGAGAGCCATATATAGATGTATCTTTATATTAATGTATGTCATCAGTTTTTAAAAATAGAAAACAATAGGTGATCACAATGGTTACTGATGTATTCTGATAAGCGGACAATAACATGCCTATGTAAACATATCGTAATCAGCTCAGGCAAAAGGTGTTGTCCAAACAGTAACCAACCCTCATACTTAAATATAACATGAACATTATTGTGTATCGAAAACATGCAGTATGGTGAGGTCATCAACCTAGTAACGAACACATTTTCAAATGAAAAATAAATACTTGATAAAATAAACTACCGAGAATAGAACATATATACATGTATATAACATCTGAAGCATCTGTAACGATTTTCATAATTTTCATATTGGAACTTAAATACGATTATGTTTATCATGTCATTAAGTTGTATACTTTCATTCTTGGAAAGATTTTCTCGTGCAGAATTTAAATGTTGAATCCAAGTCATTTCTTGGTGTGATGTCAAAATGCGGTTGAAAGACTATGACGCCATGAATGTATCTTAGTTGTGACGTTACAATTAGAAAATGAGAACAAATATCCACTCAAAGCCCCTCTCACGTATTAGTAAATACGTATCTATATAACTATTTACGAAATGGGTGTAATGACACTGTAAGAAAGGTAGTTATGAGACAAAAATCAATACGCAATTATTTGACACGAAAGTAAATAATGATAGCGTGAGGTCACAGCACGAGAGGTTACGTAACATTCAATATTATCTAGAAAATAATTACATATAATTCTGAACTGGAAGTGATGAAAACCCATATCAGATGCTCTGAACGATGCCGTTCAAATAACATTGGAATCGTTCATTATCATTGTAGATAATTTATATTGACGCTTTTTCGCTGCACAAACAACTCTTTGAATCTAACATTAAGCGTTTGCCTGGGTACGTTATGTATAAGTTATTGATTTTTTAAAGTAAAGTTCGATAGGGAAAAGGGTTAGTACGAAATGATTTTATTAGAAATTACGTTATTGCTTTATTTTTATAACTTCGTAAATAGTTACACTGACTCAAGTAATTTATTACGGTCATTAAGGCACAGTAAATACTGCTGGCGTAAAATAATAATCTCTATAAGCAGGGTTCTTGTATTACTGTGAAATAGGCAGCATTATTTCAAAATTTCATATCACACAGCTTTTAAAAATGTTAATAAAAATGTTCAGGATCACAACCAATATATATATGGTTAAGGAAGCTACTGTATCAGTAGTTATCCTGTAGAATAGTGCCATTCATGGTTTTTTTTCCCACTCGGATTATAGTCCTATATATAAAGAAAACTGCAGCATTATTTCAATAGCGAGGGACTGGCGAAATTATTGTACCTCAACAGAGTGTTCCGAGTTGTTCTTACTGTATTTTCCCCTTAAGTAATACAAAATTAAGAACCATTCGTTTGTTTTCATTTTACTACCTATATCATTTCATTTTCACCTAAACCTACTTATTTAGCTTACCTATTATTTACACATGCCATACCATTCATTAAAATTGTGTTTATCAGATTAAAATTTAGATCAATTATGTTTATAAATAATTAGCTGTAAGAACAACTCGGCACCCGAATAACAATCGAATAAGAATCGATTATGGTTTTGTTAGTTAACAGACTTCGAAAAATCAAGCTAAAATACACGGCACCTCAAAGACGTAAGCAATTTGAGAACGAAAGACAAAAACAGGAACTGAGGAGACACCGGAACAAAAGAAATATCAGGAACCTCCCAAGAAAATTAAGAGACGATCTGAGATGTTCAAGCTATATAATCTACAACTTTTATGAAAAAGTCTTGTAGAAACAACTTCTATCAAAACGTAAATATTAAATACTTCTTTTATACCAGTTTCATTGGGTGATTCATTGAGCTTTTTTTAGACAATTTCAATATCAACTGCTTCGCTGTTCATTAAAGGACTTGGGGCGTTAAGGGCCATTTTTGGCCTCATAAAAAGTAAAAAATTTAACTTGAATTTATTTGCCAATT
>JAULCA010453756.1:0-15006 GCA_032360845.1 Crassadoma gigantea | reverse complement strand
TATAGAAAAAGCAGTCCCAATATTTTACCATATATAGAAATAACAGCCCCGATAATTAACTATATATAAAAATAACATCCTAATAATTTACTATCTATAGAAATAACAGCCCGATAATTTACCATTTTTTGAAATAACAGCCCGATAATTTACCATCTATAGAAATAACAGCCCGATAATTTACCAAATATAGAAATAACAGCCCTGATAACTTACCATCTATAGAAATAACAGCCCGATAATTTACCAAATATAGAAATAACAGCCCTGATAATTTACCATCTATAGAAATAACAGCCCGATAATTTACCAAATATAGAAATAACAGCCCTGATAATTTACCATCTTTAGAAATAACAGCCCGATAATTTACCAAATATAGAAATAACAGCCCGATAATTAACCATTTATAGAAATAACAGCCCCGATAATTTACCATCTATAGAAATAACAGCCCCGATAATTCACCATATATGGAAAAAGCAGCCTGATAATTTACCTTTTATATAGAATGAAAAGTCCCGATGATAGTACCATATATAGAAATAACTGCCCCGATAAGTTACCATATGTACAAACAACAGCCCGATAATTTACCATATATAGAAAAACAACCCCCTTAATGTACCAAATATAGGAATAACAGCCTCGATAATTAACCATATATAGAAAAAAACAGCCAGACAATTGACCATATATAGAAATAGCTGCCCCGATAAAGTTACCATATATAGAAATAACAGCCCCGATAATTTACCATATATAGAAACAACAGCCCGATAATTTACCATATATAGAAATAACAGCCCCGATAATTAACCATATATAGAAATAACTGCCCCGATAATTCACCATATATAGAAATAGCAGCCCCGATAATTTACCATCTATAGAAATAGCAGCCTCGATAATTTACCATATATAGAAATAGCAGCCCCGATAATTTACCATCTATAGAAATAGCAGCCCCGATAATTTACCATATATAGAAATAACAGCCTGATAACTTACCATCTATAGAAAAAGCAGTCCCAATATTTTACCATATATAGAAATAACAGCCCCGATAATTAACTATATATAAAAATAACATCCTAATAATTTACTATCTATAGAAATAACAGCCCGATAATTTACCAAATATAGAAATATTAGCCCCGATAATTTACCATCTATAGAAATAACAGCCCCGATGATTTACCAAACATAGATATAACAGCCCGGATCATTTACCAAAAATAGAAATAACAGCCCGATAATTAACCATATATAGAAATAGCAGCTGCGAGAATATACCATATATAGAAATAACAGCCCCGATTATTTACCATATATAGAATCAACAGCCCGATAATTTACCATATATAAAAATAACAGCCCCGATAATTTACCATATATAGAAATAGCAACTCCGATATTTTACCATATATAGAAATAGCAACTCCGATATTTTACCATATATTGAAATAGCGGCCCGGATAATTGGTGGTATGACAAAATGTACATTATCATATGTTGATTGATTGAAGTAAAATATTAGCTCCCGACATCTCATCAAATGTTCCCACCAATTAGAACCTGATCATTTATATATGTAGCTCTAGCTAGCCTTCTTTCCGGCAGGGCAAAATGAAATGTCGCTACATCGTGTTAGGAGTATGCACATTATCCGGTATCATGATTTTTGTCGAGTGTGATATATTTAGGCTTTTTTTGTTTATAAAAGAACTGTTTCCAGCTATGTTAAAATTATATAGGAGTATACCCCTCCTAAAGTTTGTTTCAGAAGTGCTACGAGATTCATGCTTTTGTTTTAACTATTTTCAATTTCTTATACACCTAGAGTTATTACTTTTAATCACTCTACTAACTATTAAGCTGATTAATTTACTTTATAACAGTATGGGTGTCAGAAATGGAATATCAGTCTGAAATTATTTTTCGGAAAAAAATCGTATTTTTTGCATCGATTTACTTTGGAAATGATATTTACTCTGATGAAGTGCTTTGCTAATATATTTATCATCCGGAATTGAACATTTTGTGAAAAGTTTAATGAAAAATATAGGATTTTTAATTCTTGTATACCATATTTTTTCATAGTAAAGAGTGGTGTTATTTAAAATATGAATACAAAAATTCAGTCCATAAAAAGTGTACTAAAAAGCAATGCACCTGATTACAGGTAATTGTACTGAAATTCGTTGCAAGCCTACTTTCAGTGCATGTTATATCACAAACAATTCAAAATTTTGATTTGTTTCATCACTTGGCGTGACTAAATGTTGGGTTAACAATCAATTATGAGATAAAATGTAATTTTCTTGTCACTTTTTAGAATTTGTTTAAAAAATAAATCATTTTGTTTGCATTTCATCATCAGACTTTCGTTTTTGTATTGCTTGTAGGGGATATTTCAAACTCAGTTATTAATATTCATCTCATAATAAAGAGTAAACGTATTGGTGAAGGTTGCCATCCTATTTTCACGAAATCTCGTAAATGTAAAGGCACATGGAATGTAAAACAAATCTATAATGTAATTGAAGTTACATGGAATGTAAACAAAATCAAAGGTAAACGAAATGTAAACAAAATCTATAATGTAAATGGCTTTACGAAACTGGATGAAAGTCATGAAAAAAGAATTTTAAGCAAAACCTTTTGAAGGTGAAACTACTAGTTTTTTTTCCTAACAAGCAAGGACCTTTTTACGGATCCTGTTCACATATAAAAATGTTGTCTTTATTTTAACAATATGAGTTCGAAGGGAAGCAAATCCACAAAATCGTGTCAGGCATGAGTTAAATTTCACACACACATTGTGGTGTTCGTCGTCATCACATGTGTGCTTATGTCATCTTAATGGCATTTACCTGAACCCTTGTACACAGGTGATCCTATAGGGAAGAGAGCCTTGGTTTATCAGTTATCAAGTAGGAAATCTGAAATAATTGATGATATTTTAGAAGTGTCGTTCATCTTATCAAAGAACCAATCAGTCTTAACTCTCAGTTTTTGTCTCTTCGGTGACCCTTGCTGAAAAGCCTGGGCATGTTGGTCAAACAAAAGTTTCTCAGATTCAATAAGTATTTTGTCCCATTTTTTCAGTATATACCAAAACTGCACAAAATTTTCTTTCACCGTTTTAGGTTAAGATGAAAACTGGTATCTCTTGTATTTAAGTGTACCGCTCTTTTTGGCATTTCCCTGCCTAGTATTCCAAAATCCTTTCAGTCTGTTGTACAAGCATTGCATAAATGTATTGTTCCAGTGTTCCTTGGTCCTTCCCATTGGATTAGGGAACACCTTTTATACAATACTGTATTCTTAGAAACATTCTTGTGAGACAGAGCGACATCCTCACAAGATGGTACATATATATTTATATTTGAAAAAGTGCTGCCAATAGGCTTCAGAGAATGTCTTACGGTGGCCAGAAGAAGCATTATTATCTTAAATTCATGAGCATATCTCTACCGTATGACTACACTTAAGACACTGTAAGACCATTCTCTGTAAGCCAAAATGATGCAAGCATTACACAAGCATACACAAGCTCACATGGTTTGAGCAAGACAATAATGTAGTCGTTGATCGTGGTTTTACAGATGTTCTGCCAATGTTGGAGGCATCTGCTATTAATACCAGTATGCACGCATACCAATGTATCAAAGATCACCGGAAAAGGACAGAAAAGACAGATAACTCGTACATCAAATAAAAAGTATACTTTCAAAAAAAAAGTATTTGGCTCAGGAGTGAAAACAACCAGCTCTGTCTAAATTAGCAGAGTCAGATTTCGTCACGAGTATGAAATATGGGTGAATCAGCAATAGCAAGGCCTCATCTTATCAGTTTTCTTATGGATACATCATGTATACATCCAGACTAAAAATGCAGATTGGGTTCAGTACAGCACGACATCGAATGATAATAACCCAATAGAAAATAACTACTGCCAATGCCCAGTTGGTCATGAACTATGGGAATGTGTGCTCATACATCAAGTTTTCATTATTTTCTTGGCTATCGTAGCAATCTTTAAAGTCCAAAACAGTTGCACCCAAGGGATAAGATGTTCCGACAAATTTTGCCTCGCATCATTTTTTCGTCCTTCTTTTTTCCGAGTCTGCCATTGGAACACATATCATACTCTTGCGTCACACTTTGATAAATATATAAAATCAAAGTAGCAAACGAACCCACAATTTCTAAATCCCATTGATTTTGCAGGAAAATGTCTGGGAATCTGACAACTGATTAGGCAGTGGAATGAATGTTTTGGAAGCCATTTTGAAAAGAAATAAACCGACGAATCTTTTCGAAACACGTTCTTTATTGCTTAAATATTCATTCCAACTAAACTGAAACATATGTTTTCTTCCTTTATGTTCGTTTTCAGTCATAATGAATACACTATACATAGCCATGAATTATGATTTAAGGCCATTTGATCCCTTCTTTGAATATGTTCGACCACATATTTTGGATTGATATTTTTGTCACTGGTAGTTCATGACCTCTACCTTCTACAATCAAAATACATATTGTATATCTATTTTTGTTATACAAAAAGATAAGATCCTTTTATTCTTAGATGAATACAATTTTTCTTGTCTGCAAAATATCATTGCTTCAGATGGCTTCCGGCTGTTGATTTGTCTGTTAATATCTCATGACTCACCAAAGCAAGATATTTTTACATGTACACGGTAGCATATGATCCCTAGCTTTGGTCGCATCATAAATGATCCTTCAATGCATTATAAGTTTGACAACATTCTTTTTTAGAAAAATCTGACTTTTTGAGAATTCCAGTTTTTATGCTCCTGCGAAAAACAAACAAAGTACTCACTCGAATTGTAATGGATGTTTTTGTTGTGACAATGTTTAAGTCCACACTTCACAAAGATAAAACAAAACGCAGACAATAATGATATTATTTTTGCGGACTTACCCAAATCCTGGCCTCTCAGTTGCTGTGACATATATCTAGGCTTTATGAACTACAATATACCTTGGTAAAGTTTATATGTTGATGATAGTAAAAACAAAGCTGTTGCAGCCTGGCTTTGTGAAAGTCTAAATTATGCAGTGTCCTATTTCTTTTAAAATATGTGTTAAAATTAGCAATGCCACTATAAACACTTCAGTGACTTTCGTTGATATTTTTTTATTTTTCAATATGTCCCTGTTAGGTTGGGACAGATATGGTTGACATTTAGATATTGACTGAATTTGTTCATATTCTGTATGCAGATGTGTTATGGCATTGTGATCATTTTTAAAGCATCATTCGAGACAACAGGGTAAGTATGGGCGACTTCATTAACGGTCCCTGTTACAACTAGATATTGTTGTAATTTATGATAAAAAATGAGAAAACATGTACCCTTCAAGAGTAACTGATTTCACTTCTCCTTTAGTAAGCTCATTCTGTGTAAAACGTTCGTGTTCTTTATTTCTTTAGCAAACTTGGTCATTGGAATCTTGCCATTATTGTTGACTATGTCTTGAGTTAGATAAGACATATATATTATCTATATATACGGCTTATCTCACGGAATTGTGGTGGAAAATGTTACCATGCTTCGGATATCTCCAGTG
This sequence comes from Crassadoma gigantea, assembly GCA_032360845.1. NCBI lineage: Eukaryota > Metazoa > Mollusca > Bivalvia > Pectinida > Pectinidae > Crassadoma > Crassadoma gigantea. The sequence continues at coordinate 9,396 of JAULCA010453756.1, read as the reverse complement.
GAATTCCAACAAAATCAGTTCTGCTAATTAAAAAAAAGTAATGAACATGTATTGCTATTTAAGAAGAGGTATTTCCTCAGAATTTAGATGAACTATATTGCGTTTAAATGTGTTTAGGAAGGTGTGCACGTGCATTGTATTAGCTCGCGTGAGTTTGTGCCTGTATGCTGCACGCGTATGCGTTCTAGGTGAGTACGATCAAGTTGGACAGACGTGTTATTGATAATTACCACGCAATCTAGCAACAATATTTTTTTTCTATCTAATTGAATAGCTGAAGACTTCTGCTGCAAATTCAAAAGTGAGTGAATAGAATAAAAGATAGATAAATGTATCAGTCAATAAAAGGTATGCTGTACATCGAACATCTCGTCATTTAATATTATGCAAGTTCATGTATAACATGTACATTTAGTCGAATTTGAAGAAGCTCGCTCTATTCTTACAGTAAAAGATGACGTCAGAAAAAAACAAGGGATTGACAAGCAGCGGAGTAAACTGTAGAATAAATGCCAGAGTTTTAATTTTCGGGATGCTTTCTTTTCTAAGAGTACCTTTATATACAAAAATTTGACTTCGTGTTTGATTCAATGCAGTTTTCCCATCTAATTGATAGCTCATATTCCTCATTCCCAGCTGATAAGTAAATTTTTCAGGCTAACTTCGGGTTCTTAGTATTATATACATAATACATATGCTACATATGTACCTGCAGGACATTCTCAGAGTTATGGGTTTATCTTATTGTCTTGTTCCACATCTACTGATGAACAATTATTTTATTATACATCATTTAAGTTCATTGGTTGCTGGTTCTGAGAACAATTACTTTTTGAATATGCTATAACAAGTCACTCTTCATTTTTAAATTATTTTATTGGATGCATTTCCTTTCACTGGCAAAGGGAAAGTAATAGAAAAACAGTATTTGAATGTGTCTCCTACCAATGCCTATTCACACTTCGCTTAGACGAAATACTGTTTCCAATAGATCTGCATTACATTAATGTTTACCCAGATACTTCGTATGACGTTAACGCTATACGTGCAAGAAAATGTCAACGAAACGAGATGAAGTGAAAATTCCTCGTGGTTCTTCACTGAATGCGTGTGTTATCAGTAAGGATATATCGCTTCACTATCAATGTTGTTGTAGTCCTTATAGAAAACAATTGTTCCTTACTAATTGATGTTTGGATTAGAGTTTTTTTTAACCGAGAAAATATCATTCTAAAAAAGTTGAGAAACAGTTTTGTTATTGTTGTAAAAAAAAGATCAGACACCCCTGATGAAAAATATCAGACAATACCCCGATTGAGATAAAGAGCTAGGGTGAAAAATCGTGTCAGGGTGAGAACTCGTGTAGGGTGAGAAATCGTGTCGGATGAGAAATCGTGTCAGGGAGAGAAATCGCATAGAGTGAGAAATCGTGTCAGGGTGAGAAATCGTGTTACGATCTCAGCAAGTTTAGCACGATTTCCTACTCGGGTGAGAAATCGTTTCGGGGTGAAAATTGTGCTTTTACAGAAGTCATTTTTGAACGATGACCATTGTTATTATATCAAACAATATATCTTTAAATTATTTTTTATATCAGTTTTACCACTGAAATATGGAAAATAATTTGTTTTGTAAAACGGTAATTGTATCAGTTTTGTTTATTTGACCAATCAAAACACTCGTTACAAACAACCATGGGAAAACACAAGTGACCCATATGGTCAAAACCAGATAAGCCTAACGATTTGCAGGTATCAAGAAAATTCGTCATAGACATTAGGCCATTTTACCTCCCGGAATAATCAGATCTATGACCTATCGTAGGCAGATTATAAGGTGGAATTCTACAATTTTAGTTCTAAACTTTCATTTTAAAGAAGCCAGCAGACGATAGAGGATTGAATAGGGAACATGACAAACGCAGGCGATCACCTGCCTCTCTGTCTACATCATGTACTTAAACAATTTTGATATAAAGATCGACTCCATTGTTAAATTTGTAGCTAGCCTAGCCCCACTTATATAAAACATCTCAACTCTTGAGATTTCCTCAAGTCTAAGATTTCCTATAGACAATACATTGCTTGAGATTTTCCTCAACTTTGAGATGTTTTATACAAATGGCCCCTGGTGATTTAATTTCGTTGAAGATATTTCGAAAGGTTGTCCAGACTAATTTCAAACTCTCTAATTATGATAGTTATTTAGTATACTTTTATTAGAAATATGAACTTAAGTACATACTTTATTAAAATAAGTACTTGAAGGAATTTTACGATGAGGTTTTACATTTACTTAAGAATAAATTCTTGTGGAAAAAGGATTGAGATTAAGTATTGTCAGCTTGATGTGTTGTTTCGTGTTCTGGGGTATGTTTCGTAACAATGTAATACACAGAAAGTTTATTTCTCGAATGTGGCCAACATTTTGATTTCATGATATCAAAATATCAGCCACACTCGTAAATCATATAAGGTATTACTTAAGAACTGAGAGATATCCTCTATATGGTCGTTACAGTAGAAAATATGACAAAAATGAGTGAAGTATATTTGAAGAAAGTGAACGAGCTTTGGCCGGTCCAACAGTTGTATATTTCAGCGAATCTCGGTGTGATCTGCATATTTGTAGGTTTTTATCATTCGTTTATAGACGTGGAAGTTTAGATAAACGGAGGCATCCACCTGCTCGCAGATGCCGTCCATAGGCATTATGAATACCCGCTCACATTCTCCTGTTATATTACGGACATTCATATTGCCTATAAAGTGCAACCGAGAGCAGTTTAAGGATGTACTCCTCTGAGAAATATAAAGATTTCTGTATTGAACTCTTTTTTGTCGATGGCAAAGCAAAAAATGCAAAAAGTATATGTCCCTGTTTTTAACACATTATGTGATTTTGGGTGATTTTGTTTTGATAAATTGCACAACAACTTCATAAGATATCTCCCAATTGTGTTATCAGATGTGTATTAACGTATGATTGCAGAATCGATAAAATTTGGATTTTCTTTTGAATGATTGAAGTAACATTTCTTAAAACCTATTCTTTGAATTCAGAAAAGCCATTTATGCTACTCCTTTTCCTTATTTTTTAATGAAAAACCTCTTTGTTCGTACCATTTTTTGCAGATTTAACGCTTCATATAAAAAGTTCTGCTATTAAGCTTTTTAAAAAAGGAATTTATTTGATAAAACAAAAGTTTCTTGCTCTTTCAAAATAGCGGCAAACATAGGGTGTTCGTGTGCTTCCTTTATGTAATATTGCCATGTGTGTTATTATGCTACCTTTTCGGGGTCAAAAATTTAAAAAATCAGTTTTAGTACGTAAGTAAAGCAAAGCAACAACTCATTAATGTTAAATTTTTTACTTTGTAGCATACTATTTTGATCATATTCTATCAACATGAATATATTCATATATGCACTCACCTATCAGCATATGATAATGCATACTGTCATATATCAGCACCAGATAATTTATACTGTCATAAATCAGCACCAGATAATTTATACTGTCATAAATCAGCACCAGATAATTTATACTGTCACATGTCAGCACCAGATAAATATACTGTCACATATCAGCACCAGATAATTTATACTGTCATAAATCAGCACCAGATAATTTATACTGTCACATGTCAGCACCAGATAATTTATACTGTCATAAATCAGCACCAGATAATGTATACTATCATAAATCAGCACCAGATAATTTATACTGTCATAAATCAGCACCAGATGATTTATACTGTTACATGACAGCACCAGATACATTTATACTGTCACATTTCAGCACCAGATAATTTATACTGTCACATATCAGCATCCGATAATGTATACTGTCACAAATCAGCATCAGATAATTTTACTGCCACATATCAGCACCAGATAATTTACACTGACACATATCAGTTCCAGATGCGTGTATACTGGCACATATCAGCACCAGATAATTTATACTGTCACATATTAGCACCAGATTATTTATATTGTCACATATCAGCACCAGATAATTGATCTTATGCTGTTACCTATCATCTGATACTTTCGTAATTGTAGTCACCTATAAGCATCCGATAATACATAACATGCTGATACAGATAAATGTCCGATCATTAATCATTTGTAGTCACCTGTCAATACCCGATAACATATAAAATGTAGTCACATATCACGCCGTGAATGAAAGTTTATATGAAGGTTGTCATAGTTTCTGTATCGACTTACTTATCCTTTACGTAGGTGATTCTTTGCGTCGTATTGATAAGAAATTGTCGTTAAGTCACAAAATCGTTGACTTTGCTTGTTGTCAATAGGTCACCAACTATGGTGGTAATTGTGTACCTTTAGTGTACTCGCACATGGTTTCATTATATAGAAGTATTTAAATAATCTGAACAGCTGTCTTGCAGTAGTTTTGTTATTTTTTAATCAAGAACAACATTAATATCAACTCAGCAAATTTTCTGACACTTTTATTCATGAACATTGGTGAATTTAAATCAGGCTTCGAAAGTGATTATTTTTGGATATGTATATAGGTATAAACCCTCCTCAACAAGACATCGCTTTCCCTGATCTTTCCATTCAACATGACCATTAGGCTCAGCATACTAGTAGGTCATGCGATAGGAATGGCAATTTTAATGTTTAAATCGTGAAATTGCCAATTCCTGATAGTAGCATCCCTGCTTCCTAGGTCTACGAAACAGATTGTAGCAGTGTATAACGTATTCAAGAGCTTGCTCCAAATATCAGCAGTGTATAACGTATTCAAGAGCTTGCTCCAAATATCAGCAGTGTATTATGTATTCAAGAGCTTGCTCCAAATATCAGCAGTGTATTATGTATTCAAGAGCTTGCTCCAAATATCAGCAGTGTATTATGTATTCAAGAGCTTGCTCCAAATATAAGCAGTGTATTATGTATTCAAGAGCTTGCACCAAATATGTGCGTTTGCAATGTCCATTAAATGTAGATCACCGACATACAAGCTTACAGCATTGGGTTTCTAGAGATGCAGGCTGATGAAAATGAAGGCAAGCTTTATCGGCGCCATCATGATCTCATGCGGAAATAGGCTAGTCTTGTATACGATATGAAGGTCGATTTCTGTCATTTTATCCATCAGTTGTGTATAAGTCGGCACGTCATTACGAAGGCGCGACATAACTCGGAAGTAGATTTATACAGAAGGCGCCATCGATAAAACGTAACACGCTACCTCTGGTTGAATCAGTTTTCTTAATTTTCAAGTTCTCCATAAATGTATTTCCTCTGTTCGTATGTTGCACTAGTATTTACCAATTTGGAATCCAATTACTGCTCAGTTGACACCTGGTGTTTTTTTAAAGTATTTTTTAGTTTATGATATTCCACTCATTGTGTTGTTCAAACATCTGTAACTAATAAATGTCTTATGGCTACAATATTCAGCCTTTCTTGCATAAATTTGAAAACTTACATTAAGTACAACAAACGTAAAACGACACGTGTGAGATTGATTCATAAAGATGGAATCTAATACAGTCTAATAATTCATAAAGCTTGCTTCAAGTATCATAAGTTCAATTTCTTTGATACCGCAGTATTGTTAAATCAAGGAACATGATCGTCTATACATCAGTGCTGTTACATCAAGAACTGAAAAACCAGTGATTGACTGAAATAACTCAGTACTGTTACATCAAAGACGAGCATCATCTGAAATAACTTGTACTGTAACATCAAAGACGAATCTCATCTGAAATAACTCAGTACTGTAACATCAAAGACGAACATCATCTGAAATAACTCGGAACTATTACATCATCTGAAATAACTCAGTACTGTAACATCAAAGACGAATCTCATCTGAAATAACACAGTGCTGTTACATCAAAGACGAACATCATCTGAAATAACTAAGTACTGTTACATCAAGAACCAAATTATCTTTAATATCTAAGTACTATAACTTTAATGACCGGCATTATCTTAATTACATTACTTTAAATTGTCAGGAAAAAAGACTGATACTATCTCCAAAATTCACAACTGTTAAATCAAGGACTGACATTATCTTAAATAGCCATGTAGTGTTAGTTTAATGACTGTCATTATCTTAAATAACCCAGTAGTGTTAGTTCAATGACTGACAATATCTTAAATAACTCAATGCTGTTACTTCAAAAACTAATTTTACCTTAATCATCAAATTGCATTTACGTCAATAACTGATTAATGATCATCAATAGTGTCATTTCTGTTAGGACACTTTCTGCTTTTTAATGTTTTAACATATATTTTTTGTAAATATACCATAAGTGGTTATAATATCTTTAATTTGCTTACATACTTACAGTACGACGTTCTTTGGTGTATATGCATGCAACAAGTAAGCATGACACTTTATTATACATACACAAAATACGTAATCATAAAATTAATATTACATATATATATATATATATATATATATAACAAACAGATAAAAACGTTAATTATATATACATATAATACTTAGTTATCAGTCATTAAACCTTTATGAAACATAATACAATTAACAGTTAGGATCAATGCCTATCTTATTTTCTTTGTACCTCTTGTTAAGATGACGAAAAATATTTCAAAGAATAAATATTGATAAAATTTACAACCTTTGAAGATCTGGCGACACACTTGACAATTAGACTAAAACGCAATAACAGTACAATATTTTTTTCTATTATGAGGTGCTTGATAGCATTTCCTATCCACACCAAAACATATATGTTTAAAATGGTTAGTTTATGAAGTACTTATTTTAAAGGCTCACATCATTAATGTGTTGTAAGTCGTCAAATTTTATCAATTCAATATATATATATATATATATAAGAACGTCATTTCATTCCTTAACACATATGACAGTTTCCAATAAAATTAGCATTTGACACTTAATTTGATATCATGACGAAAATTGATCAAGAGTATGTCTGTGATCGTTTTAACCGTTTTGACCCTGACGACCTTGTATCATATTTTGATTGCTCCCGGGGGTCCAGCCGACAGGGCGAGCTCCACCCTGATTGTTCCCGACATTTCCGACTTGGTTCATGCTATTTTGATTATTAGCTCGGGCAGCGTTTAGGGCCATCATTCGCTTGCGATGTTCCTGCATCATCAACATATGCTGTTGTTGGCGTATCCTCGCTTGTTCCACAAGAGCAGGCCGATCGCGACGAAATTTTTCAAAGCCGGTTTTATTAAAAAAATATCCAAATTCCTTGTCAAAATAAAGCGGCAAACTGTCTTGTAAGGAATATGAAATTCTACCGTCTGGATCGTCCTTGCCTATATCACGTGTTTGAATAGGAAACTCTAAGTACACACTGTCATGTAAGTGTTTTGTCAATTTCACATGTTCTCGCATGTATATGTCGGTAGCCTGAAACATTAAAGGATCATTTATTCTTAAATGTAAACATACTGCATACCTTCACAGATCATTATTCAGCAAAATTCACCAAATTTGAACGTATTGTGTCTATATGTGTTTCGATAATTATAGTATTCATTATCAGCACAGATTAATGTCGGACAAAATAATAAAATTCATTATTATGATTTTTTGTTTGGTTTAACAGGACAAGCATTACTTACATTTTTAAAGACGACCTCGGTCCTACCAAATACTGTATTGTCGCGGTTTCTGAAATGAAAAATTTCAGAATAATGACTTGCAAGATGTAATATAATGCATTTGCATAGACGTGTTTTACCCAACCATGCATAAGATAAAGCTTAAGTAGATAGTTTACTCACACAAAACCCGGAGAACAATAGTAACACAATTCCAACTTAGGTGATGAGCAAACATAGAGTATAAATTTGAATCGTTGTCCATAGTTGCTGGGAAAGACAGGGGAAAGATGTATTTGATACGGCTACGGTTGTTACAGATACATACACACCACCACTATACAAATATTTTTTAATCTCATATGTACAGTACTGTATTTTAATAAACGGCTTGACATGTTTGTTTAAAAAAGTCAAAAGAATGTGAGATTGAATAAAGTACCTTGTCCTAAATTCTACATCTGATCCACCGTACTTCTTATTGTTTACAACGTCTTCAAAGTTCTGCATCAGGTTTGTTTTAATTTGAGCAACCAATCCTGGAAACTCGGTCTTTGCTGTCACTTCTGCGTCCAAGTTTAATGGATCATTATTCACTTTCTTCATGCTGTTAAAAATTTAAAAGTAAGAAAACCCCAGGTTCAATCTTAATTATCTATCAAAACCTTAGCCATTTTTACGAGCATACCTAACAAACGATAAGGTAAGAATCTTTTATCATTTCAAGGCAATTGCTTGTACTACATCTAAATGTTTATAACTTATGCATTAATTAAGAACAATTCTTAGCTTTTAATGAAATATGAAATCAAATGCATTTTCTAAATCGTCCCTGCACTGACTTATATTGTAATTTTACTCGTTCAAGGAAAGCAACGATGCATTTGTTCTGTACCTTAATTACGTCTATACTTACACCGCTCCAGGGGGAGCCATATAATACTGTACTTTGTGCTCGTCCAACTTTGGCAGTATCTTTTTTCCTAGGATTGTTTTAAATTTCAAGAAATCCTCAACTTCCTGAATCTGTGCTGCCGTTCCATTCGTTATTGGTCTTTTCACTGTGTTTTCCCAGCTAGCGCGATGCCACGCCCTCTCCGCGAATGCAATTAATCGCGGGAAGAGGAGTGTGAAGAGCACCGTTCCATTTATGACTTTTCTAGTTGATATTGTGGCTTGCATACCTGTGTATATGAAATGTTGATTCGTAAGAACCATATCAATTTTATAACGACACACAGACAGAACATGATTATTTTAAAATAAATCAAATATAAACATCATATGTTTAGTTACCTGTTTATGTAAAGTACAACACCACGTCATAGAAAAAAATATGAAAAACAAACATCATAGACAGAACATAAAGGTGGGGTTCTGTTAGCTGTACAATGATAACCTGACATGTTTAACCCTAGCCCTAACATAAAGGTGGGGTTTTGTCAGCTGTAAACGAAAACCTGACATGTTTAACCCTAGCCCTAACATAAAGGTGGGGTTCTGTCAGCTGTAAACGATAACCTTACATGTTTAACTCTAGCCCTAACATAAAAGTAGGGTTCTGTTAGCTGTAAACGATAACCTGACATGTTTAACTCTAGCCCTAACATAAAGGTGGGGTTCTGTCAGCTGTACAATGATAATCTGACATGTTTAACTCTAGCCCTAACATAAAGGTGGGGTTTTGTCAGCTGTAAACGATAACCTGACATGTTTAACTCTAGCCCTAACATAAAGGTGGGGTTCTGTCAGCTGTAAATGATAACCTTGCATGTTTAACTCTAGC
>JAULCA010453668.1:0-10043 GCA_032360845.1 Crassadoma gigantea | reverse complement strand
ACCGTACTTACGAACTCGCTTAATTCATATACTCGGACAACTCTAAGTTTTCTCAAGGTCCAGTCGAGTTAACGAAGTTCCACTGTATATACAGATGCTGTGCATAAAGAGATGAATTCAGTTATGAAATTAGAATTTATCCCAGGGTCTGCCCCCCCCCTTGCTGACTTGCCTCGATCATAACATTTAAATGGCTGTGCTTAAAGAGATGAATGCAGCCATGACATTAGAAATATAGATCCTGGGGTCTGGTCACAACCCTATAGGGACTTAATTTTCTGACTCACAACTTTGAAACAGTGGATATTCCCGCCCAATACTATACATGAAATTGCTGGGAAACGAAAAATCTCATACAGATTTCTACAAGGATTGGCATTGGGGTCTGGCCTATTTCCCAATGGATCTCATTTGGAGAAAATTTTGCTATAATCGCTTCGATATCCAGGTGAGCAATGCAGGCACTCTGGACCTCTTGTTTATTAAACAAAATTATGAATTAAATTTTTCTGGGCATGTGATCCATGAACCATTTAATTTTCACTTCCTTTTGGAATTAAGCCCCAGCTGTCTTGGTGAAACTGGTGAGTGATATATACCACCTTGCCATCAAACCACCCCATTTGAGTTTAGAAGGGCTGATTATCCTAAAATTAATACAACGATTTCTTTCAGAAAGTTGGCTTGGAATTCAAAGGTCAAAGGTCAAGGTCACTGATGGATAACTGAACGTCTGCTGGATTACTGAACAACTCGGTAGTGAAGCGGACATAAAACCCTTCAATCAATCAATCAATCAATCCTCACTGATACTGTACAAAAGAAATTTGGTTTCCTCACAATTAATCAAGTTCCTGTTGGACTATAATGCTAAATCTTTGTACATTGCATACTTACTTACCAAAAGCATATTCTACAAAGGTTGAATTTGCTTTTCAGGCCCAAAGATGCTAGGTCAGGGTGACCTATAATCATCGTGCTTCGTCCTTCGTTGTCCACTGTGACGCCGTCCGTAAACTTTTCACATTTTAAACTGAAACTTGCCTGAAAAGATCCTGAGATAGTCCTGACCAAGTGTTGTTATTTTTCAGGGTTGGTCTGAAATCCAAGATGGCCGTAATTGCCGCCATCTTGAAAAACACATTTTAAACTTCTTATTCAGTCCCACTGGTGCCATTGATCTTAAAATTGGTGGGGATGTTAAGGAAAGGAAGTCGACAAAGTGTTATTTTTTTTCAGCCCGTATCAACTTCAACATGGCAGCCATGGTGGCCATTTTGTAACCTGATTGCGCAATCATGGTTTTCCTCAAAAACAGCTTTTTTAAACTTCTTCTCAGTTCCACCAGAGGGATTAAGCTGAAACTTAAATGAAATGATCCTGAGATGGTCCTGATCAAGTGTTGTTATTTTTTGGGTCCGTCTGAAATCCAAAATGGCCGCCATCTTGAAAAACACATTTTAAACTTCTTCTCCAGTTCCACTGATGCCATTGAGCTAAAAATTGGTGGGGATTTATAGGAAGGGAAGCCGACAAAGTTTTATTTTTCAGGCCCATATTAACTTCAACATGGCAGCCATGGTGGCCATTTTGTAACATGATTGCACAATTATGGTTTTCCTCAACAACACTTTTTTTAAATGCTTTCTGATAGCTTTACTGACAAATAGTTACCCATTACTGACCAAAATTACCAGAATGGAAAACCAATTCTTGGAATATTTCATTGAAAGTTGAAAAGTTACCATTTTTCTTGCTCAGTCTTTGTTGTCAGAGGATTGTTTAGGCCCATGAGCCTCTTGTTCTCTCATATATGTACTTGTGTCATTGGTTTCTGCACCCTTAGAAAGCAGTCGCAATTTCATACATATAGTGATAGAAAACTGTTGAAACTGTCATAGACATGTACCGTCTACTCATGGAAACCAAAAACTAGCAACATAAACCTGTATTTTAAAAAATAGGAACAAACATTTTCAACAAATTTCATCTGTTGGAAGTATCCATCTTATGTTTCTAGTCTTGAACGGCTCAGTGCATTTTGACTATTTGGCCTTGAGCATCCTTGGGCATAAAGGACTCAATTTTAACAAATTTTGTGTAGAGCATTTTTGGGCAAGGCAAAGGGGACTTAATTTTGTATTAATGGATGGTTTATATAGGGGAAATTGAGGTAAATGTTTAAAACCCATCCCAGACAGAAGGGATCCAATAAGGGACGAGTGTTGCTCAAAGACAGAGCCAGTATTTGGAAACAGTTGCAGTATTGTAGTTGATGATAATATTTTCCCATGGTTAATTTATTATCCAGGTGAGTTATACAGGCCTCTTGGGATACTTGGTTCAAGTATGGGTTCATTTTCAGCAAGATAAAAAATTTAAAAGCAACACTGCACATTTAATTGTGTTTATTAATGAGTTATAAATACTTACTGTTTCTGTACAAAATTCTGGTTATATTTGTCAGTTCACAGACGATGGCCAAATGTCTCAAATATCCTGATGTAGTGTCAAGTAGGTCACTTAGTCATGAGATAACGTAAAATGGGGACACAGAAACATATAACACCTAGAAACCATGATGGTGACACGGAAATATATATCACCCGGAAACCATGATGGTGACACGGAAACATATAATCACGCGGAACCCATGATGGTGACACGGAAACATATAATCACACGGAAACCATGATGGTGACACTGAAATATATGAAACCTACAAACCATGATGGTGACACAGAAACATATAATCACACGGAAACCATAATGGTGACAAGGAAATATATAACACCTAGAAACCATGAAGGTGACACGGAAACATATAATCATGTGGAAACCATGATGGTGACACGGAAATATATAACACCTAGAAACCATGATTGTGACACGGAAATATATAACACCTAGAAACCATGATGGTGACACGGAAATATATAATCACGCGGAAACCATGATGGTGACACGGAAATATATAACAACTAGAAACCATGAAGGTGACACGGAAACATATAATCACTTGGAAACCATGATGGTGACATGGAAATATGTATAACCTACAAACCATGATGGTGACATGGAAATATGTATCACCTACAAACCATGATGGTGACATGGAAACATATAACACCTACAAACCATGATGGTGACAGGGAAATATATAATCATGCGGAAACCATGATGGTGACACGGAAACATATAATCACGCGGGAACCATGATGGTGACACTGAAATATATGAAACCTACAAACCATGATGGTGACACGGAAACATATAACACCTAGAAACCATGATTGTGACACGGAAACATATAACACCTAGAAACCATGATGGTGACATGGAAACTACAATTTCTTTGTTCTAATTCATCTGCAAGAACAACTCAAAATGTCTCATTTTACAAGGTTTGTTTGTTAGTAGAGTTTATACACACATTTGTATTGTATGTTTTAATTCTGAGCATGCATAACCTATATCTGTACTTAGTGACATTCTGTAGTTTAAGGATACCGAGAATGAAACTCAGTCAAATTTAGCTGTTGTCAAATGTTTATACAGATCGGTGCTGGCCATTCCTTGATGTGAACCAGTCAAGCCCAAATGAAGTGTACCACGAAACTTACACTTCCTTCTCATCACATAATATATCCACTGTGCAGAGTTTTTTCCCTTTGGACATTATACCTGATAAACAGCACCAGTATTTCTAGTAAGTTGTCTGCTTAAATTTTGTTTTATCTTTTATTAACTAATGGTCTGAACATTTTTAGTAAGCCATGTAACCATTTCTTGTCTTCAGGAAGACCAAGATCTGGTCTGAACATTCTACAAGTTTCTTGTAAAATTTTAACCTTTTCAGTAAACTTTCCACCTGTTTGGAAGCTATTTGTCCAAATGTTTCTTAAGATTTGCCTTAAAGTGCAACATTCATTGTCTCTGAAACTTTCAGTTCAAAAGATGACATCATTTTTAACTACAGAAGAATATCCATTTCTGATCAATAGCCTGAATTTCTTTGTCTCCTTCCATATAAAGCTATTAAATGGGATTGCTTTACTGAGGACAGGTCAAAGTTTTGTTACTGTGAGTATAAATTCATTTTCACATATTTGACCTGTCAATCAAACTGAAAGTTGACACAGCACTAGTCATTAGTTCCCCTTTTATATGAAAATTTCAAATTTGAAGGTTACTGTTACTATAAATAGAAAATGACTTTGATTCATCTTCTTTGTATTTCTTTGTGCAAACAATGTTTACGATCTATGTTTAAAGGTCACCATAGTGAGCTTATGCTGTGGTGCAGTGTTCGTTGTCAGACCTCGTCCATCATCAACTTTGCTTTCAAAACGCATCTTCTCATAAATGCCACAGATGATTCAACCAAACTTAATCTGAAGCATCAGTAAGGGAGGGCAAACATTTAGTAAATAAATGAAGTTGGTTTGATCCCTGAGGCCAGGGGGGTGGGGCCCTGAAGGGGAACTTAGCTAAAACTTTGCTCCTCTTAAACACCAAAGACGATTTTAACCAAATTTGCTCTGAAATTTCATTGGGGGAGGACAATCATTTCCTAAATAAATGAGGCTGGTTCGACCCCTGGGGCTAGGAAAGGTGGGGCCCCAAAGGGTAAAATTTTCAAATATTTTGATTTTAGACGCTAATACCCCCAAATTGCCTGAGTGGATTGTTTGGTTTGGTTTTATTTTGTTTAATGTCCTATCAACAGCTAAGGTCGTTTAAGTGGAACAAACATTTCTTAATTGAATGAGGTTATTTGACCCATGCAGTCCTAAGAAATGGTACAGCTAGATTATTATATTCTAGGGTGTAGTTTTTATAAATTGTTAAAAATTAGTTTCTAGGTTTATAAAAGTTTATAATTGAACGAAAATTGAAAATTTTGGTAAAATAAAAGTATTGCCTTTGTAGCTGTGTAACAGTTTCAATGAATGCAAAAATACAAACCAAATGTACAATTTTGAAAGAAAAAAAAAAGAAAACAATGTATGCAGGATTTGGACCCAGGATGCTGTGGTCATAAGGCTTGCATATTACCATGAGGCTAGGTTTGTACCGGAAGTTTTGAGGTAATATTTCATTTTTTATATATAGTTTTTATATGCCCGTCAAATTTGACTGGAGTATATGTTATGGTGTTGTCCGTCCGTTCGTTCATCCATCGTAAACTTTTGTTTGTCTGGCAATTTCCTCCTATATTTTTTTTCGACTGATCTCTTCGAAACTTGATATAAATTATAATCATGATATGAAGATTCGCTCCCTAAGAAGAATTTTGATTTGACAATTTTTTGCAAAAGAAATTCCCCTTTGTTTATTTCAGTTTTTTTATTTTTGTCCGGCAAACTCCTCCTACATTTTTCAATGGATATCTCTTTTAAACTTGGTATACATTATAATCATGATACAAAGTTGTGTATTCCTTGTGTATCAAAGTTGGATTAGATCTTGTCTGGTTTTGAGGAAATTTCATATAAAGATGTACTAATGCATTCAATTTTGTAAAGACTTGTATAAAACCAGTGGAGCGATACAGGTCCAATTTACCTCTTGTTTTTTTTAATTTTATCAAAATTTGTACATTCAGTGCTGATGTCCTACAAATCTCCAGTGGTCTGGAGGCTATTGGAGAGGTACAGTGGCCACTTGTGCTGTGCCTTGTTGGTGTCTGGACCCTTATCTTTGTCATGACGATTGCCGGACCAAGGTCGTTTGGCAAGGTGAGCACGTATCTCAAGGAAAGTATTTTTAGTAAATAACAAATTTTCCAGATTAAAAAAAAACCTATGGAGGGCTAAGTGTGCTAATATACTGGGGTGCGGCTTCCGTTGTCAATATTCTACTTAAAATAACTTCCTCTCAATAACAAATAAGCCCAGGATGGTGATATTTGGCCAGAAGGGAACTGGGATGGAGGGCTGCCAAGTTTGTTAAAATAAATGACCTTCACCCATATTCAAGGTCACGGGGGTCAAATATGTTAAATTTTTATACAATTTCTTCTGAATATTTACCAAAATGCTCAGGGTGATTATATTTGACCAATATCATGATTGGGTAGATGGCTTCCACTTTTGTTCAAAGGAACAACCTTCACTTCTATTCAAGGTCACAGGGATCAATTGTCTAAAAAGACTTTAAAACAACTTTTGAAGAATAACCAAAAGGTCCAGGATGTTGATATTTGGTCAGTAGCATGATAGGATAAAGTGCTACCAAGATTGTTCAAATGATTGACCTTGAATTATTTTCAAGGTCACAAGGATCAATTATGTTCAAAGTGTTGAAACAACTTCTTTTAAATAACCAAAGGGCCCAAGATGTTGATATTCGGCCAGTAGTATGCTAGGATGAAGGGCTACCAGGTTTGTGCAGATGAATGACCTTGAGTAAACAAAAGGATAGAGTGGCAATATTTTGCAAGTTGCATCCTGAGATGAAGGCTATAAAATTTGTTGAAAATAATGACCTTGTTTGACTTTCAAGGTTAGAGGGGTGAAATGTTTTAAAATCTTTTAACAGGTTCTTTTAAATGAATTTCAATCATAAATACTGATATATTACTTTTAGATTTCTTTTCGGTCACTTTACAGGTTACAAATGTGAGGCTATAACATTTTTATAAAAAAATGTAATGACCTTGTGCGACTTTCAATGTCACAGGGGTGAAATGTTTTAATTTTTTTTAACAGGTTCTTTTGAATGACTGTTGGTCATAAATACTGATATTTTGCCTGTAACTTTATTTTAAATTATTTTTATACCAGGTGAGCGATGCAGGCCTAATGGTCCTCTTGTTTTCGAAAATGGGACCATATCAGTTGCAATTTACAGAGTTATTGCCCTTTGTATTTTTATTATCATTTGACCATGTGGACATGATAACTTGAGTAAATATCAATCGATTTTGATGACACTTTCTATGCAGCCTAATATCAATAAGATCTTGGACAGGTTTGAAAATGGGACCAATTCAGTTGCAATTAACAGAGTTATTGCCCTTCGTATTTTTATTATCATTGGACATTTAGAACATGATAACTTTAGTAAATATTGATCAATTTTGATGAAACTTTCTATGCAGTCTTATATCAATAAGATCTTGGACGCGAGCGAAATTTGGACCAATTCAATTGCAATTTACAGAGGTTTTGCCCTTTGTATTTTTATCATCATTGGACCTTGTGAACAAGATAACTTGAGTAAATTTCGATCGATTTTGATGACACTTTCTACGCAGCCTCATATCAATAAGATCTTGGACGAGTTTGAACATGGGACCAATTCAATTGCAACTTACAGAGTTTTTGCCCTTTGTAGTTTTATTATCATTGGACCTTGTGAACAAGATAATTTGAGTGAATATTTTTTACTGGAAATCATTCAAACTTGATTGCCATTACCATATATTATGGAATTCTTTACTTTGAGATTTTTTACCCTGTCCTATACCCAGGGGTTGAAGGGCATGGCCCAAATTGGGCCATACATAAGAGTATGTATTGCCAAAAATTTCAACAATCTTCAAACAAAATTATGGAGATAAAGGTCACAAATGCAATACAGTAGTGACCTCGCTGATTATCCAAACACTGCAGGTATTTTGTAAACACCTCTCCAAATCATATATTAATGCCATTTCAGTATAACATACAACAGTTGAAGTTCAATATAGATTAGTCAGGTGACCGTTAAGGTCCAATGGCCTCTTGTTAAAATATGTACTCTTTGATTGAGTAGAATTGTCATCAGATGTTAATTCTATTTATAAGGTAAGTAACATTAATTAATAACTGATAATTAATAATTAATAAATTATTAATAATTTCAATTGTGTTACTACATTATTTCTGAATACCATGTACAGTAAATTCAATATGCAGTGAGCTTTAATATTGCAATGAATAAATGAAAGTGAGAAAGAAACTATGCACAAGTCCCCAAATTATAGTTAGGATTTTGTAAAGAGGAATGAATACATTATGTGACTTTTATAGGTGGTGAATGTGATACAACACTTATAATATTTTAGGTGGTGTATATGACATATGGACTGTCAGTTGGTTTGTACTTGTCACTGTTGGCACGCTGCTGTCTTGAGGAGGGAGCCATCACAGGCATCAAGTTCTTTCTCAGCCTGCAATGGAGTACGCTAGGTAATCCCCAGGTCAGCCGATAATAGGGGCAGTATTTGTTGAAATGTCTTCCTTTGCTGATAGGCCTGTTATATTATGTCAGTTTGATAAAAGGCACAGGATAAACATACCCTTGTGTCACCTTGAAGCCATTCACGCTTCTAGGTTTGGCTCAGGGGTCCAGATCTACCCATGGGGACAATACCTTCTGTCTTAAAACATGGAAATGTTGTGATCTTCACCTCATCACCATATACACAATTGCCTGCCCAAAAGGACTTTTTTGTAGCTTACATTTAACTGCTTGTACTCCTTTGATAAAGTTGCATGGTAGTTAGCAGTTTAAATTGAAAATTAAATACCTCAGGAGGCCTCTTTTTGTTGATAGAATGTATAAACTAAAACCTGGACAAACATGCTGTACTCTAGTTTCCTCCTATATTATGACTCCACTGCATGCCACTATTACTAATATAACTTGTTTTGCAATTGGTAGCTCACCTGTCAGTTGTCTATTTGTCCTGCATCAACTTTTTACTTTAAACAATGACCTTCACCTATTTTCAAGGTCACAGATCAAATTTGTTCAAAGCCTTTAAACCACTTCTCCTGAAAAATCAAAAGGCCTAGGGTAATGATATATGGTCATAAACATGAATGACCTTGACCCACTTTCTAGGTCACATTTGGAAAAAAAAATGTGTATACCAATGGTACACCTTTAAATGACCTAATCTGAAATTTCTCAATAAACAAACGGTCTAGGGTGGTTATATTTGGCAAGTTAATTGTATACTGAGATGAAGGGCTATAACATTTGTTCAATGTAATGACCTTGTTTGACTTTCAAATTTTTTAAACAGGTTCTTTTGTATGATTTATAGCTTATAAAGTCACAAATACTGATATTTTGCATGCAGCTTTATTTAAGTCCACTTTTAAGGTTACAAGTTTGAGATTAATACCAGGTGAGCAATGGTGGCCCATTGGGCCTTGTGTTGTTAAAGGAAATGTCCAGTTATGATATTTTAACTTGGTTGTTGGCAGCTGTGGACTGATGTTGGCCAGTTGGTGTTTATGTCGATGGGATTAGGGACTGGATGCCTGACAACATTGGCCAGCTATACTCACTTCCACAGTCACTGCTTTAGGTATGTATCCATAGAAACATCACTGTAGCCTCTGTCTGGGTCAAGGTCAGCCAAAGTAGAAAGGTTACAGAGATAATATTAATCCTTTAAAACATTATTTCAGTACCTGTCAAATCATGACCAAGATAATGATTATAAATATATATTGTAAACAAGAAATATTTTTTGCACATGGAACATGGTGGAGGGGCCTTTGAGTATTAGAATTTCCCCTTGATCCATACAGCTTATTCAGGTTATACTTTGTATTCTAATAGAGATCTTAAAAATAAGCCCCTAAAGTATACGTATACGTTTACGCATAAGTTCATACGTTTATCCGAAGGGAGCATAACATTATAATGTTAAACCTGTCAAATAATGGATTAATTATATTTGGGATATTTAGGGTAATATAGAAACGTCAGAAGTACTTTTGAGTTGTCATTGTGGGGCATGGGCGAAATCTACGCGAGCAATACACTACTTGCACGTGCATTTTATACCGCGCTACCATACAGGTACATTAGTGACAGTGTATACGGCCGTTAGGTTAGACGGTTAGATGATACCAAGCCATATTGATGATTTGATTACTCTGCACTGTAAAACATTCATATTTCACGATTATTTATTTCAGCGTTAATCCATGTAAAGACTCTGTCGTGAAAATATATACCTTTGGAATAATTATATCACTGTAACTGCCTAAAATGCATGGTTCTATCATCATTCGGCAATTTTAATATTCTTGCGA
>JAULCA010453657.1:0-10044 GCA_032360845.1 Crassadoma gigantea | reverse complement strand
AAAAATGTAATTCTTGAAGACACTGGTAAAAATTTCTTAATTCGACATAGTTGAAATATTTTGAAATTGACTTTTTTTATTACATCTTGGGCATGTCTGTGTAATACCTGTGTGCTATGGTATATACATGTTTTATACCTGTCTGATAGTGTATATACACAGAGATACCTGTCTAAAGAATGGTATACGGAGAGTAATACAAGTATAGAGAGTGATATTAAGCTGTACAAAGTATAGGAAACGTGGTGTACAACGTTGTACATAGTGTATATAAAATGTTTACCAGAGTTTTTGTATTCTGTACCTAAATATATTGTGTATGTACTATCTCAAACCATTCTGTATACTGTTTTTATAATTAGCTTATTAGCTATGTATATGAAATATCTCCTGAGACTATTTTCAAATATATCATCTTCTTGCTAAAAATTGTTGGATAAATGCAGTATAAACGCACACTATTAGATTTACCATTTATGTAGTTTGGGTATCGTCTATATACGACCTCATAGCAAAGTTATCTGTATATACCATCTCTGTTGTATATAGTGTATTGACTCGTATTACAGAAGGTTCAATGCACATGATACGGAATATATATATGGTATGTACACCATCTGAGCAAAATGCAATATATGTATTACATTTACAACATTTGGACCTTGCACAAGCTGTAATTGACTTAAAAGGCCTCCATGAAAGATGGGTCACGTCCCGAGGCTCGGTACTTTGGCGCTCAGTGCGTATATGATCATTTCGGGGATGTGATTGCTGCACACCGGGCGTCAACGTAGCAATAGGCTTTCACAGAAGCTCCAATTGAAGCCAACGTGTTTACCGTGGGTTGTGTCTCGTATTCCTGGGGAAGAAGATCCTGGTAGTTGAGCAGAAGTCGAAATCAATGACAAACTCTAGATAAGAGGGAGACATGATCTGACTTTCTGCAACATACTACTTTGGCTTCGGGATAGACGAGGGGTGGTATGGGCCCTCTATCACCAATCGGCTGGTCACGCCGAGCCCTTGGTTTATAACTTCCAAGACGGCGTAGGCTTAGGGTCAATCACGAGAGTGTACTCTTACGGGTAATATGTATATTCGTTATATATAATCTTACCAGTATACTATTTTGTGTATCCCTGAAACTAGTGTCCACTTGTTGGGCTCCTGGGTGGGCGGGGACAAAAATAGTGAACAAATAAAAAAAACCACATGGGTATTGAAATTAAAATACGGAAAAGAACCCTACAACAACTAAATTTCCACAATTTAACGTAATGTCGTCAACCACAAGTGGAAAAACAACTGCAACTTTGTCTCCCATGGAAGCGAATAGACCATACCTTTATGACAGAAGGAAAAAACTTAAATAGCAGTTTGCAGCTCAACTAAAATCATACCCTATAAATTCTGCTTTTGACCAACTTTTCAACACAAAATACCAAAACATATTTACGCAAAACCCAAAACATCTGCCAACATTTGGTATCCGAATTTCAAATTTCCTTCAAGAACTCAACATTTAGACATTTAACATATCTGATTTACCCCGATGGACCTTACAAACACCTGATTTTAACTTTACGTTACATGAGTGAGGGAAATCAAGTGTTATGCCCGAAGAACACCAATCCTTCTTTCGGTAATGCATCTCGAATTACCCTTCTCATACACAATTCTATAACGATGGTTCTAAAGAAGGTGAGAAAAAGTCTCTTAAAAACTCGTTTCGCACCATGAAATATGCTGAATTTCCGTGCATTTATTCTGCTATGTTGACAACAAAATTGTAAAAGTGCAGAGAACCGTAAACTTTTCGTTTGAGCTAATTTTTTTCTCCGTGGTAATAATAGTCAAAAAGCCTATCAGCACATTTAAGAAAAGAAATAAAGGTCTTAATAATGACGGAAGGAAGGAAGATTAAAATGATTGCAGTAATCGTAAGAAGGAAGTATTTATTTTGATTTTCCTTCGTACAGTTTCAATTTGGTGCACAAATGTAGTTTGCAATATGCAATGAACTTATCACAGAAACGTTTGTAAAGAATTTGCATAAACTTTTTAAAAGTCCAAGCCTTTATATGCCCTTTGAAATAACCTTTTAATGTGATGAGAAAATTAAAGAATAACCAAAATCCTAACTCTTCAACATACGCGACCTTGCTTCAGAGCTCGCCTACCATGAAAATTGGATAGGTTTGCGGTTCAAGGAAAACTTATGGTATAACATTTCTGAACACTGACCTGCATACACTGACCGGCTTTTGCACCACCCAATGTCTATCAATGTCATGTTATAATTCCTCACATACAACAAAAAGGCTATAATTTTACAATCATATTAAAGTAAAGGGTTTCAAAATTGCAAGCAAGTCATAAAGTAAAAGTGAAAATAGCTTGGCCCAAGAATGGAGCTCTGTGGGACGCTGAAAGTTACTGTAACAACATTTCTAAAAGGTGAAAAGTCACTGTCAACATTTTTTTAAATCTTTCAAAATATGAGCAACAATGAAGTTGGTCTATATTTTGAAACAGTTTTTAAACCAGACTTAAAATTGAAATCACATTTGCTTTTTGAAACAATCAAGGAAAATACCATCACAAAGTGATTTGGTAAACAAGTTAAAAATTGGTACACACAACTAAGGTACACTTGTCTTAAAATCGATGCCATATACAGTGTCATACCCATAAGCCTTCTTTGGATTAGTATCTTATTAATCTATATTTGAATGAAAACAATTGAACAAGAGTAAATACAGTTTGAACGGACAATAATGTTTCAAAACACGTGCTTTACAACTCATGATATTTACAACATTACCAAACTACTGTACCGCTAGAGTTTGTGAATATTATTGAATAATTGACTTAACATCATGCTATCGTGCATAAAAAACCCATTAAAATACCACGTTTTTACAATATTGTTCAACTTTCTTTTAATGTCAGAAAAGTGTTTGATGTACTTTCTTTCAAGTTCTGGTTGACTGTGTTCTGTCAATAACAATGCTATCGACATGTTCGAATTCAAATGAGCTCCTAGCATTTCGTAATAAAAGACTGTTAGAGTTGTATCATACATGGCTATATCGAATATCCCTGGGTTTAGCACATAAACTCGGCCACACAGTTATTTGCAATGGAACCTTAAACATTAAGATTGCATCGTGACGAACAGTTCCGTTCATAGTAATATGTAAGCAAAATGCCTCAAAATGGTAAAAAATAATGTTGGAGCGAGCTCGTAGATAGCACTGTCGTATTTTGAATCAGGCCACAAAATACCAGTCTTGCGATAAAATTAATGTCTACAATATTCCTATAGAATTATCTTCATGGTACCGTCATGTAAAAGTTGTGTGGTATTTGAAATTCGTCTAAAAAATACACATTTCCGTAAGGAATCGAAATCAGTGACGACATTTCTTTTTGCAATTCATGTCTATATAATAAAGGGCCCAGAAGGTATTCATCTCTCTCCTTGACATTTCAGCAATCATGGCAATATATCCTCGATGAGCGCATATACTACATTTATTTCCAAATATTTACAAGTTTCCCTTCTTCAGTTTAGTAAACCCTGACTTCGTATAAATTAGTGTACACGCAGTGAAAAAAGGCCCGGCGGATTGATAATTGTTTCAAATATGGCGCCGTTCACGCTTCAGCGAGAAAACAGTTAAATGGCAACCAATGCTTAGATCATTCATCATCTAGATACATGGAACATATTCGGGATCCATTATGTCTAATTATACAACAAATGATTGCTGACAAATTTCTTGTTCCATGTATGCACATTCGAATTTCTTTGGCGGTAACGTCGACAATGGCGGCTTCATTCCGACCGCGTCACTCCTTGAACAGTGTGTAAATGCGCGTACATGACGACCGTTGCAAATGAATAGAGAAGTTCGAAGGGCTTTTCACATTGCTTAATTAAAAAATTAAAAACCACAAAACGCAGAAGAAAATAAGTGTTGTTCATTGTGTATTTTCAAAATTTACTCGCATATCGATGTAGATTCACTGGAACCATATTGACCTAGCAACCACGGCACCCGTAGTTGCCATCGTGGCAAACCGCTTCGACGTTTTTTTCTGCATAATGCATCATTTTAAACATTTGTTTTACGTAGTTGGCAACGAACATATTTTTTATGGAGCGCTAACGCGCACCAAAGAATATGTTCGTTGCCAACTGCGTTCATACTACCATATATGCCGTCAAAATGAAGGTCAATCCTTAAATATAGTGTATGTCTATCAGTATTACTCTTATCTCATTAGGTAGCATTCTCCTGTCCCTTTCTCGTGGGGGCACCCATTGTATCCTATTGAGCGAAAGATACTCTTTATCCAATTTGGTTAAGATCCCCTCTTCTATTTGGAAGGAAAAAGATTTTAAGATTTAGTTATGTACATTATATTGCCAAGGGAACCTCACCGTCCAGTTACACAAAATTGAATCAATGTTGCTCAAGGATTTATCTAATCCAAGTTGGTTAGAATCCCTACATTTTTACAGATGTAACAAATTAGTCTAATTACGTAAAACTATTTCCCCTCTTAGGCCCCAGTCCCGTGCCCCCTGTGGAATCACACCATCTGTTTAAACGGAATTGTTTTTGTTTTTTTTGTCAAGATGCTCCATAGCAAGTTTAGGTAAAATCTTAAGTAATTTATACGAAAGAAAACATATTTGGAATATTTACGCATATTATCCATATAGGCTCCGCTCCTCTGCACGAAGGGTGGCAATACCCTCTATTTTCACGTTTAACCCCATTGGTCCACTGTACTCTGTCCCCTATTTAACTTAATTTCTTTTATTGGGGTCCCGCGCATTTGCCCCAGGGGGCAACACCATCTATTTTGCATTGAAGAATCATTCAGGCCAAATAAAGTCGAAATTCACTGATTCGTTCATAAGTAGAAGCGGTTTAACAAATTCAGAAGACGAACGCCGCGCCTCAGCACAAATTCACAAGTCCTTCGGACATTGTCAGCCAATAATTTTAACAGTTCAATCACGATTACAACTATAAGCATTAGCAAAAAAACTAAAAAAATAGTTTTCCAAAATATTAGGTTCATCATCCCTCCATCACCTTTAATCATGCGCAGTAAACTGTAGATTCCTATTATGTCTATTGTTCCTAAATCTTCACAAGTGATCTGTGCAGTGTCGTTCCCAGGTTTATAATTGAGTGTACATAAGACGGGCATTCCGAAGGGTTCTTTTTTAAAACATTCTACATCTTTAACTTTATCCAAGACACGTCCAGGAGTCTCAGATTGGAGAGCTTGTTCACATTCTTTTGTCATCGAAACCAAACGTTCATACCTTTGTTGTATTTCATTCTTATACGCCTGAAGTAATTCAATGTTTTCGTTTTTCTTTTCCTGACAGCTGGACTTCAGTTGGCTTACCAAACGGTCAATATCCGTTTTACACTTTCCCCTATGCTCTTGTATATGTCTAGGCAACTCTCCGCCTAAATTGTGTTCAGTTTCTGCCATTTTCATTTCAACCGATATCAATTCTTTTCGTAGTTCAGGAAGTTTGTTTTCTTCAGTATCATTAACAAAATCAACAAGCTTGTCCCTTTGCCGTAAGCTGACGTCTTCGATTTCCTCCAGTGTGTGATTTCTGTGTCCGGACACGGAACACGTTGTGCATATGAGCTCATTACAATCACTGCACACAAAAACAACTTCTTTATTCCTGTGAATTGAACATTTAGCAACTCTGTCAGCCAAAAGAATCACTTGACCCGTACAAGGGCGATGAAGTAAACTGGCAGCCATGCTACAGTAATAATCAGTAATGATCAGAACATCCTTCGTAGGTAGCGGTATTCTTGTTCCTCTTTCTTATAAAATTGTGTACCTCTGTGTACTGTCTGTGTATGCCGCACTTCTCAGTTAATTAAACAATGTATGTTATATACACAATAGGACCGGTGCCAATTCCGATTTGTCGAAGCTGTGCCATATTGAAGACAGTTAAAGCAGGGTCTTCTCTCCGCTTTTGTTAACATTTAACACACTGGGTGTCGTAGGCATTTCTCATTTAAAGGCAGACCTGGTACCTAGTCAAGCAAATTCAGGGGTCATCTCAAAATATTATTTTATCGTACATGTGCTTTTCCTTGAGGTGTATACACATATATTTGCCCTTGACTAGAGGTACAACCACACGTTTAGGTAACATCGAGACACATGCACACCACGGTTCCACAACGCTTGATACAAATGTATGTGACTGCAGTCGTTATATGGTCTTTGTTGGCTCACTATATTTCACAGTAGCCATATTATATTTCAATGTCTCCCCCAGTGATCTCATTTAATATCTCTGGTTTACTAGATTGATGCTCTAGCAATTAAAGGGAAATTCCCAAAACCGAAAAAAAACGTCAATGGGGAGTGGTTGGTATTTTACCAGAATGACAATTATGATATATACATTGAATAAGATAAAACAGCTGCTGGAGGCTTCACTTAGTCTGCGTTGTCTGCGAAATGGAATTTTACGATACACATAAAGATAAACCTTTCTTTGGGAACTTTCTGTCGCCAAATTCTCCGCCTTCGTGTGTTGAGTTTGTAACTGAATGAAGTACCGCTAACATAGTGGGCCTTTGCTGGGAAGTAAACAAAATCAGCGCGCCTCGTGTTGCGGGGAGAGGCAAACTGCAGGTACATACAAATAGTTACAAAGCGTTACTTTGTTCTGTTGCCTTTAAATGCATTAAAGCGACAAAAGGGAAAGTCAAAGAAGAGGTGACAAAATGAAGATTAGCAGAATGAATAATAGTGTGTTTTGCCATGTTCGTCCCTTCGTTCCTTTTTCCTGCATGCCGAGAGAGACAATGGAACGAAATAACGCTCCTCAGCGTCCTTTTGCGGCTATCTAATGATTGTTTCGTCGCAATTGCAACATGAAGCCGAAAAAGCGATCATCATCATTCTGCCAAATGCTAGTTCAACATGTTCGTCCAAGCGGGGAAGAAAATGATGTCAACTGCAACACAGACAAAACTAGCCTACTTAATGGAGCACCATCGATCCTGCAGGAGTCCATCGTTCTTGTACAGTTGACTGTTCCAAGGGAAGAATGTTGTAAGGAAGCTCATCAACGCAAGAGATACAAGTACCAGAATTCGATTAAGATGTGCAGACCCTGAGGAAGTTGGATGCCCGGAAGTTCAGGCGCATTCTGTATGGAGACTTTTCAAGCGCAATGGGACTCCTAGACACCAGAGACGAGCGGCAATACTCAGAATCGTCGAGTGTGTTTCTTGTTGGAGTTGGCACCATACAAAGCAAAGAATAGAAACCATACAGCGACATACAGTGGCATATCACCAACTTGAGCATTATCCCGAGAATTCTTTGGCCTCAAGAACGTGTAGTCATGAAGCTGCATTGATCTAGGTCATGCGGAGCTTTTTTTCTTTAATACTAGTTTTAGAGAGACATACCAGCCTCAAATAAAGATATATGTTGCCATGCGAAACTTCTTAAATCACAGTAAAATTCTCTGGTAGTATATTCAAGCAGGTTATAGATGAGAAAACAATAGCTATCAGTGATCTAAATCGACAAATGAACCTTAGAAGATGTGTGATTTCACAACACTCAGTGATTTTGTGAATGCGCTAGACATGTTATAAACATTGAAACTGAAAAGTGTTTTAATATTTATATCATGTCTAGCTTTTTATAACATACATGTTAGATAAATGTTGCCAAAGGACTCTTGATCTAGAGCTTATGTAATTTACTGTCATAATACCTCGGTTTTACATATAAATGTACTGGTGAAATTGTCAGTAGGGCGTTTCATTTTGATTTGTGTGCCTTCCCATAACCACAGTCACATTTAACCACAGCTAGTTAAAGAGAAACTAAGATCGACATGACCTTGGTACCTATTTATAAGTCAACTATAGAAAATATGTCATTTCGTAGCATTTAGTTGCATCACTAAAGGGTTTGACATGTCATAAGTCGAGTAAAGAATTTTTAGAAAACATCAGCATTATTATTGACAGTGTAAACATGGAACATTTTAATAGCTAATGTACAAGTTCGATATATTCAAATTAACATATTTAAGGCCCTATATATTTGAATATGCCTAATCAGGGGTTGGAATTAAGGTTGAGTGTATAACCTCTTTCAGGGGGATTGTTGAACCCTAACATACTATTTTCGTCACTGGATGAGAATTAGGGGGCAATGTGAGAATGTTGGAGGTAAATAATAAATTTGGGCGATATTGAATATGATTCGAGCGAATTGTTTTTGAGTGCAATGTTTTGAGGCGAATCGCCTGTAATTCGAAATTCCTGTGATAGTCCCGTCAGAACGTCGGCAGAATCTGGCATCTGAGGTTTACCACAATTTTACGAACATTATTTTTAATAAAGAGATCTACATCTTCATAGATATCTCATGAACTCAAATGAAAATATAAAATATACGAATACAACATATAATGCTGTCAAACACAAAAGAAGCAAAGGCGATAGCCATTCACTCAAAAATAGACTTAGTTTACTAAAAGGAATCATATATTTGATAATTTTCCTTGAGCTGATATAATCTTCCTTTATACTTAATATTATATCAAATCACAGTTGCCTTGATGAACTTACTCGACCACCTCGAAGATGGTGGAAGGTGACTCAGATAGGTTAAGATGCCACCTGCCCACTTTGAAAGATCGTTGTTTATGTCCCGAATGTTATTTCCATGTAAACTGAAAAATTTGAAGCGACTGTAATATGTTAGCAAAACGAAGTATCGCATGAATGATTTCAACTGAGATGTTTGTATGCGGGTAATCACAGACTTTGATCTAAGCTAAACTGCAGTTTTACGAACATGTTGATCGTTGAACGGGAGACAACTCCCAAAACTGTATAGTACTCGAAGCATAAATGTCTCAATATGTCATCTTCGCTAGCCAAATGTTTGTTTTACGTCCTATTAACAGCTATGGTAATTTAAGGACGTGCTAGGTTTTGTTGGTGGAGGAATGTTGGAGTTTCCGAAGAAAAACCACCGACAGACCTGGACCAGCGGTGGAGGGTTAGTGGTAGCAGAATGTCAGACGTCTTAACCACTTGGCCAACGCGACATGCAATATGTGGATTCGGTGTTTTCTTGTGTCACCTATAATTTTGGCGATTGCTTTAGCGTATTAAGAGAGAGAGAGAGAACATTTTAAAATGTAGGTACCAAAAACAACTTTCATTTTTTACAAACTGAATGGATGCGAGTAACTATCGTAACAGGAGTGTATCTACCTTGCATGGTAATACTATTACGTTATTCTCTGTTGAATTTCTCTTTTTTGTTTGGTACACTAAAGAGTTATCAATCTTTTGATTCATTTTATTTCATGTCTCCGATTCTGAATGTTGTGACGTTTGACAAGCCATAGCGAAGAGTGTTTGACAATTGTATTGACTACTGAGGAAGTCTCAATAATTAGTTGATGTGAAGATATAAACCATAACATGATTCTTGAAAGTGAGTTCACGTCAGGGTCCGTCACATCAAACCAAATGAAATCTTTGTATTCCTGTGATAAGATATTACAAATAAAGGTAAAACGGACATAGCTTTATACGTTAATTACTATCTCAACCGCATAATACCGAGTCACACTCCAGGACTGTCCCGTATATTAAAAATCATCTATTGCACAAATGCAAACAGCTAATCTGTAGAATAAGGTGACAACCTTCTTCAAGACGTCAGCACCATTTTGAATAAAAGTAACATATTGGTCATTGTTCACAAAGTACGATTAAAATGCTTCTTACCGCTTTCCTATAGTGATCTCAGAGAATATTCCCGAGAGAGATTGTCAACTTATACACCGGCATCCGTTCCCTGTCCCCTATAACATGAGTCATGAAACCTATTCTCTCACAAGGGGTGACACTACACTTCGAAACAAAATGTAGGAGAGAGTATATCTAGTACTCTTTACTATGGCAAGCCAATTTGTCATTTATT
>JAULCA010453646.1:0-10044 GCA_032360845.1 Crassadoma gigantea | reverse complement strand
CATGCAATAATATTTTATGTTCCAGGAGATGTCACAGGTGAATATCATCCAATCTCTACACCTAAGCTGGATATCATAAGTGGATTTCCTAACTCAAGTATGCCCCGGAACGTCATGGGTGGGAGGATTGTAAGCTGCTGATAATCGTTAACTAAATAAACTATTACTGATAGGTATATATGATTGTGTTATTTTTTGCCGTGACACTGTTTCTTTTCAAAGGTTGAATGGAGGTTTAATATGTGGGAATATTCAATGTTTATTCAATGTTGAAAACCTGACGTTGAATTTTGGTAAGTTGTCTCAAATTTAAAAATCAAATATATTTTTAACGTTTATCCAACGTTGAGCTTCAACGTTGATTCAACGTCACTGTGTCTGCTGGGAAGGTAACTCTCGAACCCAGTCGTCAGTTTGGAATTTTAATCAAAAGTTACCACAAGTTGCACTTACTGTTGAAAAGACTATAAATACAGCAGACATATATAAGAGAATGATGATAACCTTAGTATGAGAGTGACTCGGGTAAGTAGAGTACATGTACAGTCCTAGATCTACTGTGGCAGATCTTAATTGAACATAGGATTACGGTCGCCTTCTAGCTTCGGGGTAGTGGGAATTTTCCTTTAGCTCAGTGGTAGAGCGTCCGACTTGGAACCTCGAGATCTAGGGTTCGGTCCCTGGTGGAAGCACACTATTCTCTTTCCTGTTACACTACTATATATGCTGTTTTGAAGGGGCAACCCTAACTCATTGTTTTGAATTAGAGACCTTCACTGGGTATTGTGAAGGTTGAACCTTAGACCATTATATATAACCCAGGACCTAGTATTACAGTAAAAATCAACAGTGAAAGTTACAGCAGCATTTATTGTCTACAACAAGAGCAAAACTGTTTATATAATTATGAATGCATGACTAAATAAATATGTTAAACGCCCTCAGTCGAATACCATATATATATATATATACTTCTTATTGTCAGGACCACTTTTAGAAACAAACGTCTGTGGGCGTGTACGGTATTATAAAGTCATGTGACTTTCAAGCTCATCGCTCCGCATGAATAGTCACCGGCATAAACTTTACCTCTGACCTTTTTGTTTTGGATAATCGGGCCGGGGTCGCTTACGTCTCAAAATATAATAAAATTACCAGGTAACCGCACAAGTGAATCATGAAAATGTCTTATATTTTTTAGAATAGGTTTACAAACTGAATAGATAGAACAATGACCTTTAAAATAATGAAACTATATAATTAATTTGGTAAGTATATAAGCGGCCGTGTGACCGATGAACTCAGAATCAGAATCGACGTCAGTTAAACTGGAAAATGGCTCAGTCGAAGAACGACGCCAGGTTATCGCTGGAAATCCGGACCAAATCTGTGGAACAGACCCTCATTCCCCTGGTCACACAGGTAGGTCGCTAGGTTATGCTTCGTTCATATACATTCAGGTCGTTCCTGTCGTCGTAGCGTCCATGTCTAGGATGCAATGCGCCGGTATTTGACATCTTATTGATTGAGTCATGATGCGGTCTGCGACAATGGCCAACTGATAAAGATCCTGCTGGAGTTGAAAAGACCAGAAATTTATATTCAGAAGTCACACTCAGTTTGACTCGAGAAGTACTGTCCTTCTGGAGAATGATTGATTTCCAGTAATTTTGAAATAATCTTCATGTAGAATATTGTTGACAATTGATTAAAGCACGACTCCATGCGTTCAATCATAAATTATACAATATTGAATGTAAACATGATCTCGGACCTAGCATTTAGCCTGCATTTTTACCCAGATGGTACATGTGTTTCACTTTGGTAATAGCTATATGTACTGAACCACAGTTGCTTGACACAAAATTATATATAATGTTTTTACTATGGTTATCACAGCAATAATAAATATATATTTTTATGTGCAATGAACTGCATTTATCTGCAGTTGTTTATCCAGGGTTTTTATAAGGTTGATTAAAATTCATAGCCTCCTGACTGCAGATTTTCAGCCTTAGAAATGACCGTTTGGGTGGTATTTGTGAAAACTTTCACCTGTAAATTAACATTTGATTCTTTTCCATAATAGGAAGAAAAAAACATGTTGTCAAAATATTTTACTGAGACTGTGAATTCTGGATGTTATTTCATCCGTATTTGGAATGGGCCTGATCCCCATCCTTTTACAATATATTTAAAAGCCTACCTCTGATGAGCAGTTTATCATAGGCCATTAAAATTTGCCAAAGAGCATGCACATATTTATAAGGTCCTGATGTTATGATGCTGAGCATAAAAAGGGGAAATATTGGCAATAATTTTACCACAATTACATAAATATCTAAATAAGAAGTACATACTCCTGACACTTCTTATTTTCCTATCCAGAAATTCTATATTTGATTATTCCTTCTAGATGAAAATATTATGGGGTAAATTAATATAACAATCTGGACAAACACATATACATGTAACCTGTCTAAACCGGATGTCGCAGGACCAAACTTTTTTGCCAGTTTACACAGGTGTCCGGTTTATATAGGGTTGGCATGTAATTTTTTTAAAAATACAAAAATGTAGTGTTTTGCATACAATCTGTATACAAGTGTGATATCATAAACAACAGACACAATTTAAACAGTATATAATACAAAAGAAGGGTGATCAATTTAGCGGTGGTATGTCTAAGCAGTTTATGTGAGTTCTGTCAGTTACATTGTTTTTTTTTGAAAAAGTCTGTCATTGATTTTTGGTTGTGACCCCCTTTCTCTTTGACAATTATGTCTTCAGCACCAATGTGTTCAAATGAGAAAACTTTGAAACTTTCATTTTTTAAAAAAAAATATCTGATACTGTCCTGACTCCAAAGAAGTCTACTACCACTAGCCCTCCACCACTGGGTCGAGGGTTCGAGGCCTACGTGGGGTAGTTGCCAGGTACTGGCTGTCGGTGGGTGGTTTTTCTCCAGGATCTCTGGCATTCCTCAACCAACAAAACCTGGCACATCCTAAAATTACCATAGCTGTTGATAGGATGTAAAACAAAATCAAACCAAACAGTTTGGATAGGCCCTTTTGTGTCAATTTGTTTCCGAAGTTTTTATCAATTCAGTTTTTTTTTCTAAATCCAATTCCTTCCGAGACTGCTTTGGGGATGGAGTTTCACTTGAACCCAAAAATCTTTTTGATTCATCCGGAAACCAAGCCACAAGTAATTATAAACCCTCGACAGACATGCATGTTTGTCCTAAATTATCAAAAATACATATGAAATAAAATCAGGCTTTTATATAATAAAATCATGGATTCATTGTAAGTAGTTGTTGATCACCTCACGCAAGATGTAACAATCACAGGTAAATAACCCCTTGGGCGCCTCACAGTCGACTGTGACTCGACCCTACATTGGATTGCTTTAGATTGTAGCTTCAGGACCGAAATTAACAGGTTGTTTTTACATTGATTACTATGCCAGCTTTTGTGAAACTAGGCCGGTTTTCGGAAGGGACATGTTCGGTTTATACAGGGTTTAATTGCGATGATTATATAGGAAATATGCAGAAACCACAAATCACAGCTGGTTTAGATAGGCCAGTTTAGACAGGTTAAACTGTAATAAAAGGGGCTGCAGTAGTGATTTTTTAGGGTGTATTTGAGGTCTTATAATGACCCTTTCCAATAAATAATTTACCTATGTGGGACAGTTGCAAGGTACTGGCTGGAGGTCGTTGGTTTTTCTCTGGTTTTCCTCCATCACTTGGGGCTGCAATGGCCAAGTAGTTAAGGGGTCGGACATTCTGCTATCACTAACCCTATAGCACTTAGTCAAGGGTTTGAGACCTATGTGGGGCAGTCAAAAGGTATTGGCTGTAGGTCGGTGGTTTTCCTCTCTGAAATCAGTCTTTCCTCCACCCCCAAAACCTTGAACATTCTTAATTGTCACCTCTCTAATTTGTAACACTCTGTCTGATTGGATATCTTGACAGGGTCTATATTTCTATAGACCCCGCTCAACCGGGGTCAATAAAAGCATGTGCAAGGCGAGATAATTCAAACTAGAATCTCTCTTTATAACAAAAATGATGGCGTTTGCACACAAGAGTTTGAGGCGTGCTAATCATTCGCAGGATGATATAGCCTACAAAAAATCGTAACAATGTCAAATTCAACAAAAAGGGCAATGAGGGGGGCTACAAAGTGCTAATTACAAAGATGGTTGTGCATTGTCCGATATTTTGCCGAAAAGGTGTTGGGTAGGAATTATTACGGTAGCGGTCAAGTATAAGTCAAATGGACAAAGTGACTTTTGCAGTAAAAGAACTAATTAAAGATTGTCAGGATGACAAATTCATTATCTGTGTCTTTACAGCAGAGAGATAACTAATAATAACAAAATCATTTGAGGTTCTTATATTAAACCTAGTTTGTAGGTTGTCTTAAAGTGGTTCAAAAATTATTAACTGTGATGATAGGGCCTTCATAACCAGCTAATTTTCCTAACTTCCTTGGGAGCATTATACCAGCCGGTGCTGCCATTTCAGCACTAACAGCTGGCATTCAACAATTCCAGCCCAACCACATACTCGTTTACAGCTGAGTCAACTGGAACAAGGGGAGTAAAGTATCTTGTTCAAAAATACAACACAGTGCCGTGCAGTGACTCGAACCCACAATCCTTCGGTCACAAGTCTGGCGTCCTACCACTAGACTGCTCTGCTTCCTTAATAATAAAACTAATAATGACCTTAGCTGTTCAATGGAATGTAAAATACAAACAATCAAAACCAATCCACCACCGAAATCAGGCATGTCCTTCAACAACTACAGCTATAAGTACACATAAAAGGAAAACAAACCAAACCTTATTTGTTTCATATAAAAAAAAAACTTGTGAAAAAAAGGTGGATCCATGTAATTACTACAGGTAAAGTAGCTGGGCAAGGATGGTGGACATGTTTACAAATTACACAAGGTGAGCTAACAAAGGAGCTGTTACATATAAATGATTTACCTCCATAGATATATTGTAAAGAATATTCAACTAAATATCAAATATGTAAGGAAATCACTCAGTCACTCTCACTTGCCATAGTACTAAATGTAGATAGAGATGAGGCCAAACTGATTGAGAAGTTAAACCCATAGAGAATTTGTTGAAAATAATATGGTACTTGTTTAGTGTCAGTGCTGTACCAGTGAGTTGTCAGTGCTGTACCAGTGAGTTGTCAGTGCTGTACCAGTGAGTTGTCAGTGCTGTACTAGTGGGTTGTCAGTGCTGTACTATAGTGGGTTGTCAGTGTTGTACTAGTGGGTTGTCAGTGTTGTACCAGTGAGTTGTCAGTGTTGTACCAGTGAGTTGTCAGTGTTGCACCAGTGGTTGTCAGTGTTGTTCTAGTGAGCTGTCAGTGCTGTACTATAGTGGGTTGTCAGTGTTGTACTAGTGGGTTGTCAGTGTTCTACTAGTGGGTTGTCAGTGTTGTACTAGTGAGTTGTCAGTGTTGTACCAGTGAGCTGTCAGTGTTGTACCAGTGAGCTGTCAGTGTTGTACCAGTGAGTTGTCAGTGTTGTACCAGTGAGCTGTCAGTGCTGTACCAGTGAGCTGTCAGTGCTGTACCAGTGAGTTGTCAGTGTTGTACAAGTGAGTTGTCAATGTTGTACCAGTGAGTTGTCAGTGTTGTACCAGTGGGCTGTCAGTGTTGTACCAGTGAGTTGTCAGTGTTGTACCAGTGGGTTGTCAGTGTTGTACCAGTGAGTTGTCAGTGTTGTACCAGTGAGCTGTCAGTGTTGTACCAGTGAGTTGTCAGTGTTTTACCAGTGGGTTGTCAGTGTTGTACCAGTGGGTTGTCAGTGTTGTACATATACCAGTGAGTTGTCAGTGTTGTACCAGTGAGCTGTACCAGTGAGTTGTCAGTGTTGTACAAGTGAGTTGTCAATGTTGTTCATATACCAGTGAGTTGTCAGTGTTGTACCAGTGAGCTGTACCAGTGAGTTGTCAGTGCTGTACCAGTGAGTTGTCTGTGTTGTACAAGTGAGTTGTCAATGTTGTACCAGTGAGTTGTCAGTGTTGTACCAGTGAGCTGTCAGTGTTGTACCAGTGGGTTGTCAGTGTTGTACATATACCAGTGGGTTGTCAGTGTTGTACCAGTGGGTTGTCAGTGTTGTACTAGTGGGTTGTCAGTGTTGTACCAGTGGGTTGTCAGTGTTGTACTATAGTGGGTTGTCAGTGTTGTACATATACCAGTGAGTTGTCAGTGTTGTACCAGTGGGTTGTCAGTGTTGTACGTATACCAGTGAGTTGTCAGTGCTGTACCAGTGGGTTGTCAGTGTTGTTCTAGTGGGTTGTCAGTGTTGTACTAGTGGGTTGTCAGTAATAGTTTTTATTGGCAAATGATACTTTGGATATTACATGTCAATAACTTGGAATTATAACGCTGAGTTGATAGTTTGATACTTTGAAAATTTTGAGCCAGTCGTACCCCCAAGGGCTGTAGGGCAGGACCAAAAGGAGTCACTGTTCTAAAATTTCTTCAGTTTTCTTGTTTAGAATCAGAGTTGCTAGTTTAAAATACTCTTTGGTCTTAAGTCTGTATGCTAGATATTGATAAAGGTGGTTTTATTGCATTTTGTCACTTTGAATAATATTTCTGTTTATGTTTGAAAAACAAAATCAACTGTCTGTATAAATATATCAGAACTCAGGTGACCGTTAAGGCCCATGGGCTTCTTGTTAATCAAACCTTAGCTTATTGATTAACTCTTTCCGTACTGTTGTCGACTACAGTCGACATGAAAATGTGCTCCCTCTTCCCCGTTGTCGACTATAGTCGACACACTATGTTGACGTTATCTAAATGTTGATTAGATCGCCCAATAAAATGACATATAAAAAGAGTACAATATTCCCGAATCAAACATTTTGGTCGGCAAAACATGTTTTTGTCAGTCAGGTGACCTTTTTTCCATCCGAGTACTGGCGAGATTTCGCGGGAATGTTGCTAGTGAAAATAATATGGCGACTCGCTCTACTTTCGCTTAAATATAAGCTGTCTGCAACACAGCATAGTGTTAAATCCAACTTAAAAATTTAATGTAATAAAACGTTACTCAACAACGCTAGAGGATTACACTAACCTGCGCTTTTACGAGCCTATTAACTACATCCAGTACGGAAGCTGGAAAGAACCCGAAGTACGAAAACAGTTAATAAGTAAACTATCATTCAGAAGTACTTTTTAAAAAAAAAGAATTTGAGTTTAGAATATTTCTATTGAAACACATTTCAATTACAAAATCTTGATTTATGAATATAAGAATGGGTATGGTTGATATTATTTAATTGTGCAGTGCACTCCTGATCAGAAATCCTGATGCTGTAGTTAACTGTTTTCTATTGATCAGCTACACACTCTCAGTCATGCTGTACTTATATAGGTAGTGATGGAGTTTAATGGCTTTGCCAAACATCTGGCTTACATTGGTATGTTTAATCAAAGAATTCCTCCAGCATTATTCATCAATTTGTCTGGATCTCTGTCTGTTTTGATATGCCTAGTTTACAATGCATATGGTAGATATGTAGTATAGGTTTGTGTATAGATGTAGCTAGAGTGGATCCAGGGTTCCCCCCCTCCCCCCTTCCCCTCTCCCCCTTTCCATCCCCCTACTCTTATATACATGTAAGCACAACTTTTTAAAACTGCACTTTCTCTTTTATAATTGGATACTTCACAACAATTTAAAGATGAATACAGCATGTAGGTGGAATCCAGGGTTCTCTCTCCCCTTCCCCCCCTCCCCCATCCTATTTGGAAATAGTCTTGAAAAGTCTTATAAATCTTTCAGATATAAATGTGAGTACAATGTTTCTATTATTTTAGCTGTAAATTTCGCTACTCTACGTATGAGTGTGCGTGTATATTCACGTGTGTGAGGCAATAACACGTGTTTATAACATGATGTTTTGTTCCGTATTTTGTGCAAATATCTTATTATTTCATTAAAACTTATTGATATGATATAAAATATAAAATGTTTGTTTTCAATTATTTTTTATCACACAATGCTATTGGACATGCATAAGGTAGACAACTGATGAATTTGGGTCATGTATGTGTCGTTGCACATCTCCATACATAGAACACGGTTAAGTCAAACCACCGGATAATTCGAATATTTTACTTGGTCCCATCAACTTCAACTTATCCGTGTTTCACTGTACTGATATTCTTTTCATGTATCAAACTTTCATGAGTTGAATTTCCCATTGCTTTGAAGTCAAATCAAGGCACGTTTGTTACAAAAACATTGAAAATTACAATTAATAAATTGAAGTGACATGTTCACCGGTTCCAAAAAATTCAAATGTTCCATGGTCATTTTAACAATACAAGCTTGGGAAATTTGATTGACAAAGACATGGTGAATTTTATAAAAGATTCAATATCTATATTAAAATAAATGTCTTAACCTGTGTTTCATCACATTTTTAAAGAATCATCTTTTGTAATATTTACGGGATCTCAATATTTGGAGTTGAAGTCCTGATGTTTTAAATTTTACATTGAAGTTTTACTGTATATGTATTATATGTATGTAAATGCAGTGTTTTATTTTGTCCCGCGTCTTGCGTGAAAGACGCATGTATTTCAAATAGGATGCATAAATTTGAGGTATGTGCAGCCTTTCATTGGGACACTAACAATTCCAAATGACTTCGTTTTAATTCCTCCTTAAGCTTCGAATGTTCGTAAAAGGTAGAAAGGAAATAGTGGATATGTTTCGTGAGGCCGGAAACTACCTGATCACCGCGCTACTTGTTACGGGGGCACTGATTGGACAATATATTTTTAACCGCCAAACAGATACATCGGCTTAGATTAGTTTTGGATTCCGTTTGTAGCAGGGGCCTGGAGTAAACACAACATGACTCCGACAAAACTACTGAAGCAGCAGAAACTTTCCGTTCTGTTTTTGTTTTTTTTTGCATAAAATAATAAATGTGGGACTCATTTTTTCAAAAGAAGCGAGTCCCATTTTTGACTCATTGCCCATTGGATTGGACTCATATCTTCAAATTTCAAAATGAATCACTGTAAAATGGGATCTTGTTTGAAATTCTCTGTGTGATGATTTAAAACAGGGTAATGACATTGTGTTAGATGGCAATCTTCACCTTCAGCAGGTAACAATACAGTGTTAGGTCCAGTAACCACAGTTAAGGGCTTGTATTTTAGAAACCATGTATACCTGTAAAATATAACACTTCATGTTCTTCTTCGTTTCTCATCCGTACATAAATCATTTCAAATCTATTTAGCAATGATAACATAAACATAACAAATTTTCAACAATTTAATAGCCTGCGAGATGTGTACAGCAGTGTTTCACAAGAATCGCACACTAAAAATAGAAATTCAGGAATGTACTTCAACTTCAAAGTCCAATCAATCAGTCCAATTCACAATCTGTAACGCCACACTGAAAACACTGTTACTGGAATACGAATACTATCTCAAGCATGAATTCTATAAATACAAAAGCAATAATTAGGAGAATACATACCGAATGAAAATACACACTTCAATCCACTCTACAGTATGTATGATACATTCAAGGGCAATGCATTATTACTTTAGCATGAATATATACATAAATGTAAAAAAAACACACGGCTGTACATGTACTGCTGTGTACGATCTCGTCGAATGCTAACACACGCTAAATGCACATGCAATGTGCTAAACTACATGTACACCTGTAGCACAATTTAAGGTCTACACTACAAACAAAATAAAAATTCATTTTCCTTGTGCGGGGTGATAGATAGAGTGGAGAAACCAGAGGCTTTGCCAGAGATTTTGCTCCTATTTTGAAACAAAGGAATGAGAAAATTTCCTTCCAAATTGGTGTACGAGACAAATATTTCCCCACCAAAATAAATTAAGCCCTGAAAGTAAATAGTTAGGGTGTAGGGGCCATAAAGTAGGGGGGAAGGGACATGTGTAGTTATGTAGGTCATGGTTAGGGTGTAGGGGCCATAAAGTCG
>JAULCA010453645.1:9669-20042 GCA_032360845.1 Crassadoma gigantea | reverse complement strand
TGTTTCAATCATTTAAGTGATGACCGTTTATCTGTTATATACCTCTACCTATTAAGTACCACCAGGCTTAGCAAGCCCTGGAAAAAGTAACACTTCGACGACCGTGAATACGAATTCTTCCAGTTTTTAAATAAATTGAAATTCTTCAGCTCATCCTATTCTTTTCGTCTTATTCTCAAACCGAAATACGTAATTTTAACCGTTACATGTGTGCAAGTGCTTCTTTAAGTTGCCATTATATAATTATATTTTAGCATTGGCATTTTTGTAGGGCTATCAAATGTCAGACAGCGAAACATGAAAGTAAAAGCTGACCGCTTGGGCGAATTGTTATATTTGTCAGTTTGTGTTAAAAGGATTAACGGATGTATTCATTATTTAACCAAGCAACTTCATTAGAAAATTGTTAAACTTTCTTTAAATAGTTAAGTCCGTTGATGATTTTTTTTATTCCGAATAATTTCTGAAATAAAAATGGCCGCAACTATCCTTTTTGATTTTATAATACAGACAATTAACTAATTATAAGTTTGAAATTAATCAGTGTCAAACAATGTTAAACGGCACTTTGATTTCTGAAACTCATTTATGGGTTTTACGCATATCCCTTTTTGTATAAAAACGATGAGCGATGGAAGGACGAAAGGGCTGTATGGTACAGAGTAACCAACTTTTGGTAAACTGAATGATATAAGGTCATAACCACGGAAGGCTTGATATGTTATGGTTTATCGCCGGCTTCTCGCGATCCACGAGGATGATGTATAAATAATGGGTTAATCAAAAGTCCTAACAAAAAGTATCTTCTATAGTAAGCTGGATAGATTGAAGTTAAACGGAACGGATTTATACCAAAATAAGTATAAATACTCCTCTAGCATATAGTTATAGAATTGGTATAAGAGAAATAGCAAATTTACAGTCCCCCGAGGTAAAAAAACCTATTTCCAGAGGGGGCAAAGCCGATTTGAAAAACTATTTCCACAGCCGCCGAAGGAAAATATTTTTCACCAAGGGTGACCATACATTTGCTATTTCACGAATTACCCATTCCATATGTTATATGATACCGAAACAAAGTAAGGCAATTTAACTTTATTCATTTCTTTAAACAATTTCAACATGAAAAAAATACAAGTGCTGTATACATCGTCGTTGGTGACATTAGCATATTTACTATATTTCGTCCTATCCAACTGTTTAAGTTATGCATAAAACTTGCGTGGAGACACGTTCACCTGCTCTGTGCATGCTCTGTCCTAATCGTGGACGCCTCCGGCATTCTGTTCAGTTAAATAAGTTTGAAGTAAATTAGCTGTAGTCTTAGCAACAGCTTTTGTATAAATCATACACTTTTAGCATTTAAAATATGCTTTTATTCCTCATCAGTAAGATAGCAAGTAAGAAAACGGCCTCCATCGGTATTCATTTTGCTGTTGTCGTTTGGTTTTGATTTGTGGCGTCACTTGCATCACGGAGAAGGCCCCACTGTAATCGTTTGGGTCAATCTTAAATCTATATTGGTCATGTGGTGTTATGATGACATACTATCTTCACTTATTGTCTAGATAACTAATAATAACTGGGGAATGATGGAAGCTGAAGGATGTTTTGACATGTCTAATATGTAAATGATCGGGCTGTAAAAATATCGTGATGTAATATGTGGATACTTTTTCTAGACATACCATGTTCTGGTTTCAATCTTCAACCTTAGTTATTATTAGTATTCGAATGGACAGTACAGTCTATGACATTTGCTTATTTTACAGAAAGCTCGACAGGCTCGTATCCACATGGCTAAAAAGTCTAGTGGAGCAGCCTTCCTCCACAGCAAGAAACGGGCAGAGGAAGCTCGACGAGCGCGAGAAAGTGGCGTGGAGTTAGACGACAATAAACAAAACATGCTAGAGATGCAACACCACCATCTACTGCATTGTTTAGAGAAAACCACGGTAGGTCATCAAGAGCGCCGTCTGCCGGCGGCGGACTCAATCCGTACCCAAACAACACCCAGTCTGCCTTGAGTTGTGCGCCATACACACACATATATATATATATATATATATATCATAGTTCATGTACACGTATATTGCATGGGATTTATGCCTGCTAATCATTATTATATGATAGATAGTAGACTATCGTTTCACATGCAAATCTTAAACAATTATACTGCAAACAATGACGTATATGGGAAATATTCATCCGCTTTGTAGTGGAGTAGAATAATGTTACTTGTGAAGATAACAACTTCTTTTTCTATAGATGAAATATTCAAGCATATTTATTGTTGTTATTATTAAATATTTAACACTAGAAATCACATTATTTACCACTTTCATGCATAGTTAAAGTATAGATTACTTATATAAATATTGTAGAATTATATCTAACTTATAACTCCTCATTTTAAACATGTATATATCCGATATTATATGGTCACGTTATGGAATGCGTTTAGTATGAAGTACTTTATTCTTGGGTTACCGGGTGATGACTATAAGTGTTTTGTGAAGGTTAGGCCGGAATGACGTTGTCGAGAAGGTTATAATAAGGATTTTGAGTGGGCAAATATTAATATTTCAGCAACGTCGTTTTGATATCTTGAACCTTTTCCTTGCAACTGTACCCTAACGGAGTGCTTGTCTTTTCTTGCTTTCGTTTCTATATATATATATATATATACACACAGGCAAAGCATAGACCTGAGAATGCATATGATTGGAGTGTTGAAACTTTTAAGCCTAACTTTCTAGTTAAATGAGAAAAATAAAAAAAGTTTCATAAGCTGATTATGATAACACATAGAAAATATCGGTTTGTCTGTTACTTCTGAAAAAAATGATGAATTAATAACATTTTAGTCAAAGGAACACCAATTCAATTTCGATCGAAACAGGTTTCTGTACAAAAGTCTCACAAAAAGTAGATTTTTAATTTATGACTTTGTCAAAAAAGAAATGTTTCAAAATCCACTTACTTTTGCATGTTCATATTAATCCTGAACTAACCTATTAACACTCTTAGGACTATGTAAAGCTGTCTATCATCACATGCACTCTCTAGGGCGGCAGTAGAATTGAGTAGTGACGGTTTGAACGCCTAGTTGTCTCCACGTGATTCCTGTAGTGTTTACTATATATCTGCTTATAACGGCTGCTTAATCCCCTTGTAGAAATCCAGTGTTCAGGTACACACTGACTCATCGACTGGCTTAGTAAACCTAATTATTTACCACTAACGGAGAGAAAATGTGGGTTAGAAAGCATAATTTTAGTTTAATTAAAATAATGTTCTCTTTTATAATATACTTATCAACACTTTTTCCTTTCTTTCTATAAGCAAATTTTAACACGTTCATCGTACTTTTGAATGTATGGTTTTCGACTTTACTAGAAGTGTTACACTTATCAAGCCAGGCCAATCGTGTCGTTATGTTGAATATTAAACTGATGTTATGTCATCATGTCAATTTTCTCTTTCTCACCTCGGAATGTAACAATGACACGGTACTTTTCATATCTTATTAATAATTGAGAGGAGCCTCGTAATGTCAGATACCAGAAATCCAGTTGTCCTGTTATCCATGGTGCTTTTTGAGAAGTTATTTCCTTTTTCGATCTAAAATCGTCCTGTTATTATAATCCTTTCACTGACAAAAGTTGTAACTGGAATTAAAAGTAGCTTGACAAACGAGGTTCCACTTTGCTCACATGTTTTGTATGAAGTTACACGCGCATTGAATACATGTTTACGTTACCCCATTCGCAGCAATATGGTAAAACTGAACATGTTGATTTTTGGGGAGAATACATTGGCCTTCCTTGAACAGTTAAAGAAAATTCACGTATGCGTCTACGAACGCACCTGGATATCAAGAAAGAAGATACAGTTTTAGTTTCCCAAATCAAAGTTAGGGCGCAAGGCAACTTTAGAACCAATGTGCCCTTTTGTAGGACCGTGAATTCGGAGATATAGAACTGACATTTAACGGAGCCCTTACGAGTAAGCCATCGGAGACACCCCCGCCCTCCCCGGATCCCTCATTGACTTCCCTGGATCCCAAAGGGCGAAGTACTGGCTGTTGCGCTCGTAGGTTCTCATCACATCGGAGATATTTAGTAAGTAAGGTAAGGTAATCTGTTGACGAAATATCGTCCTCGCTTTCTACTTATTTCTAACTGGTTTATTTCTGCGACTGTCTGACAATGAGGACTTCCGGTGTGACACCGTGCACGTTGTCTAGGGAGCGGCTATTGTTTCATCCCTTAAGTTTGCCGAATTATTTCCGTAGTTAAATATCTCGACAACAACCTTGCTTCCTATAACAGGGGATATGACCCCGAGGGAGTGCTACAGTGTAATTATGTTTAGTTCTTTCCTCGAAGATTGGAATATGTCAATTTATTTTTTGTCATTATTTAACAAGT
This sequence comes from Crassadoma gigantea, assembly GCA_032360845.1. Taxonomy (NCBI): domain Eukaryota; kingdom Metazoa; phylum Mollusca; class Bivalvia; order Pectinida; family Pectinidae; genus Crassadoma; species Crassadoma gigantea. Next base: position 15,609 of record JAULCA010453645.1, on the reverse strand, counting down.
TATACAATTTAGATCGATATTCGCTTTGCATGCTTACATCTGCAATGAGTTGACTTTGTTTTCTGTGTTACAGTTGACACCATGGCGTGCATAGTAACAGCACGACTTTTTTCCTCTTCCTTACCTTTTGGCGTTGTGTCTTTTCTTCCGTACTGTTTAATGCATGTTGATACGTGTTGTTGTATCCCGGTCATCATAGCAAAAACATGATGATGATCGGGTATTTAAAATAACACAGCACGTTTTTAAACCAAGAATGCAATTTTGATAGTTTCATATTATGGATTGATTTCACTCAAACTGTTTTTTTTTATTTTACTATTACAATATAATTCTTTTCATAACCTTATAATATGTTTGAAGTTTTACTTTAAAAATTGATTTTGTAATAATAATTTCTTAATTAAATTTCTTTACATCAGCAGTTTGCAGTTATTTAGGTCAGATATATCAGTAGAAATAAGGTTCAAGTTAACTTATATACATCTAGGGTATTAGAGCGACACATTTTTTCACTTGTTCATATTGTAACGCCCAAAAATAATTATATTTCTAAGATATTTGAGAGATATGCATTTTTAATTGAAAAACAAATGAGTGAAATTTGATGGCTCAATTTAAATAATAATACCATAATTTAAAGATTTATCACAATTTATGTGGATAGTATTTGGTACTACGGAGCAACACGAACAACGATATACTTGATTTTCTGTTCTCGGTTAATAAACTAACAGCGCATCTAGAACAGTTGAACTGGTATTATAAGAAATATGTCCGTACCTTAACCTTGCTATTATAGCAGCTAAGGAGTGGGGTTAGGTAATATGTGCTCATTCTCCTAGTACCAAAAAAGGTAAGATACTCATATAACATTCATTTGCTCACTGATAGATTTATTTGAGAGGAAGACACATATTAATTGTAAAAGGTTTGAGTGAGAAACGTTACACTTTATAACTGACGCTCATGCAGAGGTTAGAAGGAATCATACATTTTACTATGTTTAATGACAGTAAGAAAAAGCTTCATTGAAGACATGTTTTCTACTGTAAAACATACGGTCAGAGAGAAGTAAAATACATCATAGTTGACAACAAGTCAGACGATTGCGTGATTCGCACATTTCACAAGGCTATTTACCGGAATAAGCTCAGAGAAAGACGTATTCCAATGTTTTATTTGATGTAGACAATGAAGTTATACATACGCATAATAAATGGAATATAATGGAGAGAAGCATGGCCATCTTAGTCATCAAGACATAACCTATTCAACTATAATACGAGCAATTCAAAACAGTTTTAGAGGGACATATTTTACATTGCCATTGAGCAAAGAATAGGTTTGCAAGAGACAAATACATAATTCTCACTTAAAACAGAAACATTCGAGGGAGACCCTCAATGATTCTTTTGACTAGAATTTTGTCGATAAGAAAGCAACAACGTCAATAAAAAAACATATAAAACTCAAACGAAATGATCAGTTTGTTCAAAGCTGTCACATCGAACTACAATAAAAAATTGTGCTATACATATATACGTGAACTATATATTGTTTTAATATGTGTTCTCATAAGACGGGATTTTGCTTATGAAGGTTATGCCGTGTCATATCTTTAATGTAGGTGGTCAATCCTCTTTACCAATTTGGATATATTGTTCTGAATAAATTAAGTCATAAACAGCTATTTAGCTTCATGAAAATTAACAAAATGCATGATATGTTGAGGCAACATCAAAATACATAGCTTACATATAATATGAAGGAATGGGGAAACAAGTTAAACATTTTGTATGTTTAATATGGGTGTTGTAATTAAGTATATAACCTGTTTATAAATATGTATACTAATCAAACGATTAATAGTAAGATAATCGTGTTTGTATCGAGTATTGATGTGAACTATGTTGACGATATGTTGTGATGTGAACCACTTTGTGTGTGAAACGATGTATTTACTGGCAGATGAAAAACATTCATCTGTTAAAACGTTTACCACGGACAATTTGCGTTCCTCTCGAGGAAGTCTCCGTGAGGAAGTTTGGCCCGTTTGTCCCCTCAGAGGTATTTGACCAGCTTTCAATTTGTATCAAATGACGTCGCAGAAATAATTAACCAAACGTTTAAGGTTTTTTTATGTATATATAACTACAAACAGGTTACTTTTTCATTCAGCATTTATGTTTAAAATTTTAATTGTACATCTTTCCTTTTTCCCCTTTGCAGAAAGCAGACAAGGATGATCTGAATGATATACAGATTCGAATGCCAACTATAAATAGATCGTCGAGATCGAGTTTAAACGCTGTTGGCACATCTACGAACAACAAACCAAACAATACTTTAACGGTCACCACAGCTATTGTGACTCTCCCCACGCCAAGCACCACCCCAGAGACCGAATCAGCCCAGACCCAAAGTACGAGCGGTACTATATCACCCAAATACGGCAGTCCTAATCCGGGGCTGGCACAGAACCCAGGGAACGTCATACGGATTTCTACCTTGTGATAACAGGATAGGGATATAGATAGAAATGTAGAAATGGCGTGTTGTGATCGAGACCCCAGGGTTATCACAGTGCGATATTCAATACATTCACGATTCAAGAAAAAAGTTCACGTTTGAGTTGTAGAATAAGCGAAAACAAGAGTTGTTTAAAATGCTATCTTTTTTTCTGAAACTAGAATTTACTGAGCAAAGAACTTTAAAGAGAACAGTTATATTCCAAAAAATCATAAATGAAGTATTTTGAGAACATAAGGGAATTTTTTTTGCTTAAATCACTCTTCTGAGCTTTTCAATCAAAAGCTGAACAGGAATTAATCAAAGGAGATATAGAAGGGTTCGGTACGTAAACAGGGGCAGATTTTGCCAGTTTTCCATGTCCTAGGCCGTATTGTCATGATGCAAGTTACCTTTCAAGTTGTTGGCCTAAATATCGGAATGTTTCATGGATACCAGTTGCTTTTTCGATGTGTTTCCCACTATCCAAATAGTATGGCGATGAATCAGTAGGTGTGATTGTTCCTGGAATGAGAAAAAGGGATACTAGAGGAAGGTAACACAGGAACAAACGATTCATACTTGATATTTGAATTCTACTTTCAATACCATACTTCGCATTCTTTCATATCATGTGAGATAATTTTCACTTCCATAATGCTGTAGATATAGTGTTTACATTTTTGTATACTCCTAATCCATAATGATCTCATTAAATGCTTTCCTTAAACCCTTGTTTGAATGATATGTATGAACATTCAGTTTTTTATCGCTATTTCATCATGTTAAATTTCTTAACAAATGGTATATGATAATTAACTTTTTTCTCTCGGTTGAAGTTTTACGGTCTTAATTATCGTCGATTTACTGGTTGTGTGATATCCAAGGAGTGATGCTATTTTTATCAGTGATTGAACAGTGCGTTTGTCATTCGATGATATCCAGTCGCAGGCACCATAATTAAAAAGTAACTCCCTGTTAATATGGTAGCAATCTAGACTATGCAGACGTTTATTTTCATTTTCAGCTGAATTAAGCACAATTTAAGAAGAAATTAAAACTAAATAATATCCAAATAGGATTTCTTGACATACAAACGTGTGACAATAACCTTTCTTGACAAAATGGTAGTTGTTTTCATTGAATAAATTTTATTTAAGTTGTCATCTTAGTTAAATATTGTTAAGCTTGTAAAGAAAAAAAAGTAATTTATAATGTAAAATTTTAGAACAATGGATTTGGATAGCAAATCTAGCTTCAAATTGTGTATCTGAGAAACGTGAGATAAGTTCCTTTCAGTCTTCTCTTTTATCAAGTCTTGAAAAAAATCCGTATATTTTGGAACTGAAGCCGTCTCAAGTCCGGTTTTGTGAACATGTCATATATTTTGTTAAATAACTTTGGATTTAAAACAATATCTTCCATTCCACATCGAACTAAGGCCACTAGAATAATCTAATATTAAAAGTTGTTCCTTGGCATTGACAGAAAGCGTCTGGACCGCTACCCAAAGCCAGTCTTGCGACCTCGAATCATTTCCAAAACATGTATTGCAAGCCTATCTTCTGTTTAGGGCGCACGCGATACTTTTACAACAGACTTAAAGCATGTTGCCTTTAGCGGAATACAAACATTTAATTTTTTTTTTAAATGTTTTGATTTCGAACCAATTTCATATTGGAAATCAAAGTCTTTTAAATGTTTGGAGTAGGTGATTATAACCATGTGTGTACTTGAATATGAGAGGTGTGTTTTAAATTCAGCTACACGTGGTCCTTGTGTACTAGTAGTTTGTAAATTTGCCCAAGCGGGATTTAAACATGTATATAACCGCGGAGGTTATTGATGATCTTCATATTGTTAACTGGTTTTTTTTTAAATCAAACACGTTTTCTTTTACATTTTTGCTTCAATATTATTTAACATTTTGTGTGATATTATGAGAAAGGTACGGATATATTGAAATGAATGAGTGAATTGATATGGGAAAAGTACGGTAGTTTCTTACTTAAACGGTCAACGGATATATTTACCTTTGCTAAGGTTGTCCATTTTCTGACTGTGACTTTTTTATCTATTTTTTAATGCAAATATTGCTTATGAAGTAAGTGTTCCACACATGCTGAGATGCTGTTCACTACTGCTTGTTTTCTTTTTGCGATCTATAGTTACATTGATGTCAGTTAGAATCAATCGGAGTCGTTAATTCCTATTAGGACAGAGTTCAAGGACGTCATAATTGAATAAGAAACCAAACGCAGTTGGTTTTATATGTGTGTAACAATAGTTATTAATAATAAATCTGATTTAACATTTTATCTGTTGCAAACTAAAGACGACACCAGCATAAATTCGTTCAGGACTTCATCCTACTCTTTGTGTGGAATTTAGTGTGACGTTGACCACAATATGATGACGCCACTTCGAGCTTATTTGGGCATTGTGTATTTTTAGGTGTTCATCGATGTCGATAGTGATGTAGCACTACGAATACAGTCGAACTGCGCTAATACGATCTCGGATATCTTGATTTTATTGTCGGATGGCAAATGTCGGACACAAAACTTGTTGCAGCAAGATGAAGCATCATTTCTCATCTCCCGCTATGTTCGTCCGTGTAGGATAGTTTTGTTTCTCTTTAACGACGTCAAAAATACTACCTCTTAACATTGGTTTTGCACTAAATACTCGAATAAGACATTTCCAGATTAAGCCGCAAGTTAGGTGTTTTTAAATAGCGAATGCATCATCTTAACCATATCGCCTAACCAATATTAACTTTGTTTGTGTTTATTTGTTTTAACCAAACTGGCTAGAGAAACTCTTTGAGTTTGCCGGTTAATCCTTGTTTATTAACAATTTTGTTCTCAAAAACAATGTGGCGTTATACATGTTTTATTTTAAAACAAGATTGATTGAAGAGATTCAAGGGAAGAAGGTGGTGTGAACTTAAGCAACATTTTTGACATTATTCTTTCTATCTACAATCGCAAGCGCGTACTTGTATTTAAGCCTGTAAACGTACATGTGAAGCAACCTTATATATGGCAGTCATACTTGTACAAAGAGGGGCCATTGGATCCTGGATTGGGCTCATCCAGTGGTCTTATATAAAACTTACCATATAGGTATTGGTTTTACTTTCAGCAATTATCAGAGCTTAACCTATTCTTGATCTGTTCACTTTCTTTCTTCCTCTTGAAGTACCATTCAGATACACAAAATATCATTATTCTATCTTAAAATACTTATGTAAAAAATGAATTTTACCTTGATCTAGAATAAGCATTTTGAATCTGATAAACATGATTGCCATTAAGAAATTGCCTTCCAAGTTATTAAACTAATATTAAACAATTCAGTATCTAAAGTCATTATTATATAAGATGTACAGCAGTTCAAAATTTAGACTAGGATTTGATCTGTTTT
>JAULCA010453634.1:0-10044 GCA_032360845.1 Crassadoma gigantea | reverse complement strand
TAGCATAGATATATATATATATGTGTTAACTAAGAGTGTCTGTAACTTTGATTTGAACATCTTAAATTAAGATGTGCCTGTTACCTTGACGCGTCTTTAAAGGAGACATGTCTTTATTGTAGATGTCCATCAACGTTGCTCAATAACTGCTCTAAAAGGCGTCAGCACATTTCGTGTGTATGAAACGTACGTAAGTTAGGTGTGCCCCTATCAGTAAACATGTCTTTATAACATATGTTTGAAACCGTGTTGAATGAAAGTGTAGAATTAAGAGATCAATAAGTGTATTTAGACAAATAATAAGGTGACGAGACGAGAGTTAACCAAACCTAATTCCATTCTTCCGTTTTTTCGCCTTAAGACACAACAAAGAAATGGAAAAATGAACCGCCATAATATTCCCTGATTATTTCTTCTTATATCAATATTATGTTAAAGGTAACTTACCCCGTCACATGGCAAAACAATATATAGCAAGTAATTTCACAGAGCTTGTGTCTAAGTTCTCCTACCGATCTATCTTTTTGAAATTAGAAATTATAGTTTGTGTTTGTCACCTCAAATCAATGAACGTTTTATATCCATGCTGTTTACTATTTCATTTATCCGCCAAACTGTACAACCAGATATTCCTCGACGACGCTAAATTACACACTTCCCTAACGAAGCTTCATTGGTGTGCAAATTGAATGTAGTGGCTGATGTTTCGCTGTGTATAAAGTATAAACAGCAGGAATTACTCCCGATCTGGTGTTTAGACAGGGTAGGCTGCTAGCTCCTCCGTCATTACATAATGATGACAAATCGAGTGCTTAGGGCAGGGCGGCGATCATAGCTCAATAGAGAAGCTTTACTATGTGCCAAGTAGACGCGTTCTGACCTTTCGCTAAGCTATTAAGCTCAATCTAACTGCAATAGTACGCCATTCATTTTTGCTGTTTTATGGAGTTTTTTTCTGTTAGACCAGATTGATTTAAACTATATACTTACATGGTATAACATTATCGTATTTGTTTCTATTTATTCCATTTTTAAAATAATACCTCAATATGCCAAAGACATAAATAGGACCTTTAGCTACGCTGGCAGTAAAGAAGTGGCATTATATCGAGATTTTACTGTAATTATTTCTGGAATATAATGGATTTTTGCGCCAAATGACTATAGGTGAGTTGTTCAAGTTTGTCCAGAACAGAAACAAAATATCCACTATAGTTAAAATTTTGTTTGTAATTAGTATACACTCATCTGTTATTGTTTATATTTGTTTGTAATAATCATAAATATCTTTGCACCCAAAGTTATGAATATGTCTGTGGTAGTTATTCGTAAAAAAAAGATCTTTGGGATAAGGTCGCTTGCAAAAATGCCGCGAAAACAGATGTACACGAAATCAAACCCATTTACAACAAGACAGATAATAGTGTGACGGACGATTGACTGGGTGATCGTAGGTTCGAGCCCCATTTATTACTAAAATTAGCTCTTCCTATTATTCCAGTCTACCCAACTGTAACAAATGGGCAAACATTTTTGGGAAGTAATCCAACGAAGAACTGGCGTCCTTTTTGGGAAAGTACAAAGGCTACAGTTACTGTAAGTCACGGAGACCGAAGTTAACTCAGTTCCACATGTAGTTATGAGGAGATTTAATGTACTCTTTCAACTAATAACCCGGATGTATTAAAATTTCCATAGTTTCGGTACAGTAACACTATGCTTTTTGAAAGCAAACATTTGTAGCTGATGGAAATGAAATATGATCTTTTTGCATCTTTCCGCGGATCTATTTGTACCAAAAATGTCAATAATTGTGTTGTTTTGGTTTTTTTTTCAAAATAAAAAGTCAAAAATTCTCAAAATCAGCATGTTTATACGTATATTCTCTAGTTTAAGTGTTGACAAATTCAAGTAGTCATGCAGAATTGAAAATCTGATTTCATTTCTAATCAGAAAAACAGAAGAAGAGAAATAATGATATAATTTTGTCATGAGCTGAGAACATTTATAAAGCAAAAACAAATCCAAGAAAGAATTCTTCGCTGATCAAAATACTATAAATTTGCCAGCTTATACTTCGATTTTCCAGGAAAGAAACGATACCCAATCGTTTATCTTCGTGTAATCGGGTTTGCCTGGAATATATTTCTATTACAAAATATTACTTTCTTTTTTGAAAACGTTAAAAAAAGTCATTTCGAAATTGAAATTATGGTGAGCTGTTGAAACTATCGTTTTGGTATCTTAAGCTTTAATCGTTCCGCTCACGGAAACCCCAGAAATGTATTATACATGCAATTTTATCACTTTAACGGCATCTTAATTTCGTGTTTTCTACTAATTGCTTACTTTGTGTTCAAGCTTGCATACAGCACACTATACGCGGGGCTGATGATTCAGTTTAACTGAGAAGAAATAATTAGCGTCACTGAGCGATAAGTTGGGCGAGCCTTAATGAGGCCTTCCATGCTACTGATGAATCGATTTCGAAATTTAAGAATTTTGAGGAAATAAGAAAAACAATAATTATAATTAGCAGGAGAATTAGGTTAATTATTGGTATTACGTATCGCCGCAGACGTTATAATCAAAAATATTGATTCCCTCTCTTGCAGTTATTATTTCTATTTTTGCCTGGCATTTGTATACCTAAACCGGTAATGTAATTAAATGATTTATTTTTCCTTCCGTAGATTGCTTCCGTGGAAGAAGATTTAGAATTCTGCTTTAAAGTGTGCACTATTACATGTCGTACTGCGCCAAATACATTTGGTTTTACTCTGCGTTGGCCTCTTGTATCCAACGACATGATTGTAAAAACTGTACGGGGCGACTAATGACTATTTCATCCGTGTTTTCATTGTCAATTAAAGACCGAAAAGTGTTGGAGAAATATAAAACATTACTCATAAGAGTTGAAGGGAAATCTCAACCCTCGGAATAGGATTTGTTTTAAATTTGAGTACTCGGAAAAGCTTCAATTACTCATGAGTGATGTAGAGCAATATCAACTCTCGGGATGAAGTTTTTTGAGTTGTAGAACTCGGAAACCTTCGTGCTTTATTTCAATAATCTTGCCCTAGGTTTAGGATTTAAGTATCTCCGTCATAAAGGAGAGATAGATTCGTCTCCTCTATAACAACACATAAGTCTATAGAACAAAGCCTGCCCGCGATAAAGAACGTGCTTAAAGAAGAAATGTGTGTGGTCACGTGAAGTCCCGAGGGCTGGTGTAAATCCTTTCCTAGTGCCATATATTATGCATGGAAACATGCTGTGTAAAAGTGACGATGCTCTAATAAGTTTTTTTTCGAAGACATTTTAAGCATACCGACTAGATTTTATGTCGGCCAGTGAGTGCGTTAGGACAGGTTGAAGAACATTATGGAACATTTTTTGTAGTGTGCTATCCAAATGAAGAAAACTATATTAGTGTAATGAATCATTTGGTAACATATTTAGCAGTCTTTGCAACTTGACACTTCCGAAAACTGCAACAAATTTAAACTGTGCACTCGGAAACCTCAGTCAGAGTGGTACCCAATACATCGCCTAATGGTAAAAGATTGAAAACACTGATTAATCGGCGTGCTTAAAACGCTTTCAACCATCGAAATCAAAAGTGCGAGAAGTATGTTTACAATAATGACGTGTCAACTGCTACTCGGCCCGACACCGTTCTCGGAAGAACGGAAATGAAGAGTGCATTTCATAGGTACATTGGATGTCAGGTAAATTGATTGGATTTACACTCAGGTATGTACAGGTACACGCTCCACGGCTCAGCTGGTACACACTTATAAGCTCTCAATAGGTGCTTTGTTTCAGGTGTTCAAAGCGCCCGGGAGATCTTGTCTGAAACTTAGCCCAGATTTATTTCCATGTGTCAGCAATACTCGTTCAAAGTGTTTAATCGATCCCCTGAGGTTTAAGTGTGTTCAAAGCGTCAAGAAGATCTTGTCTGGTGACCCAACCTATCGTATAGAATATCTGAACTGCTGTTTTGTTGTTGAAGGTGAAAGCGGAGAGATTATTGTTATGAAGGAAAATGATCTTGGAAACAATCGAACTCCTGCTTGAAGAAAATATTACCAGGTGTCAGATCTGCAGAAAGATAACCTAGCAATGTATGAATAACTTCCTCAAGTCGCTGGTTCTTGAAAGACAACGTATGGCATGCAGTGCTTCGTCGTAAAAACAGAAGAAATGAAATTTTAATCATTCTAGCTCGCTCAGAACTACAAAGTCGTATAAAAGCTTCATAATTAAACAAACAAAGTGTGAAAATTGGATGCAGAAATAAAACTGAAGATTATTATTTCATCAGAATTAATTTTCTTATTTTTGAACATGTGTGCAATTATATACTTTTTTGTAGTTATGAATAAATTGACATAAACAAATATTAAATTGTTTTATTTATTTATATTTATTCGCTATATTACAAACAGGCAGATATTTGTATTGTATGACTATTAGACAGTGTTTAACATTATATTTGCATTCGGAATTTTGAATTTATTACGAAAAGGTCACGTTTTCGCACGGAAAATTTGAATATGGCTGCAGAATATTTCCCGTCATGCATCGTTACGTGTCGTGCATGAGACATATTTCTGACTTTCAAGGACTTTGGAAGGAATTGTACCAGATCCAGGGCTAGGTATTTAACATACTTGGGAGACCCAACAAGATGAGATACGTGTAATTAGCTATAACCAAACAAATAGGACATGTCGTGGTATCTTTCACGTATGATATTCATATTGGGCGATTTTTTTTCCGTGTATGTCCATTTCATTATGTCCTGTTCATTAAACAAGTCCATAGAGAACAACATACACGTTCTGGGAATCCTTTACTTCTGATCCTTATTTTTGGAATATTACATATTACAACTTCATTTATGTTACAATAATTATGAAATAAGTTATTACAACTTATATTAATCACTCTTGCTGGCCCGGATGTTAGCACGCTGGGGGAGCCTGAAAGTGGGAGGAAAAAAGGACAGTACATGTACCTGGAGGTTACCCACGTGGTCGCGCAGGTGAACCCATACCTTTTACGTCCGATCGGGGAATCAAAGCCCGGCCGCCTTCATGAAAGGCGAGTGCGTTTTTCACTGCGCCCCGCGACCACCCGAATGAATATTGATTCGCTGATAAATAATTTGCTGATCGGAAGTAAACAAGAGAGGTCATTGTGCTGTGACTATAGACATATACACATGTATATGGAAAGCAAACAGAAAGGGACATGTAGCTCTATAATGCAAATAACACGATATCATGTGATTCGTAAAGCATTTCTGTCACAAAGATGAAAGTTTGCTCTATTTACCTTAATATTATTGTGGACGACTTTACGTTGAAAAACTTTCCCCTAGAAGTTAAACCAATGATCTGCCGTATCCATTTTATGTTCGTGTGAATCGGCTAAACGTAAGCACCTTTTACGATCAGCATTGTCTTCCATTTTCTCTAACTGGGATACTTAACAGCCCAAAATTGATCATCTGTTCCATTGCAAGGCGTCTTAACCTATTCTTTATTTGTGTGAATTCTATTTATAACTGACTTCAATGCTCTTTAGCTTTTAGTCAACACCACATAGCAATTCCGGCATTTCTCCTCCCACCAGTTTTGGTTTCTGTAATTGCTTTCGAATCAAAGCGTTTTGTGAAAACACTTTTAAGAATCCCTGTCCCGCCGAACTGTATATATATACAATGTAAACAGTATTGAGTAACCCGCCCTTACTTCCGTTTTGGATAAAAGTGTAGAACAGTTTCGTCATGACTCTTCCGTTATTCATGTAGCTCAGTTGGTTGGAGAGATAGTATTATAGTCTGAAGTCCAGGGTTCAAATCCCGGTCTAACCAGATTTGGTTTGGTTTAGTATTGATTAACGTCCTATCAACAGCTATGGTCATTTAAGGACGGCCTTCAGATGCATGCGTGTAGTGTATGCGTGTGTGTTTGGGGAGGCTGCGATATGTTCGTGTTTGTCTCCCTGTGATAGCGCGGAGCTGATGCCAACTTCATAGTGCTACCTCACTGAAACACACTGCCGAAGACACCCAGAACATTTTTGCAGTGGTATGAGGATCCTTAAACGATCTATCATCAGACGCTGTAACCATATGAACAACGCCCTGACAAAATATAGAGAAACAAGTCCAATAGATATTATTTAAATCAGCGTTTTCAATAGACGAGACACAGTTACGATTTGCAAATTAGAGTAGAGTGGTGTTCCCGTTTCATGTCTTACGTTTAAATTGTCATTTTTTCATTAAAGCATCCTATTATAATAGTTAAGGTCATTTAAAGACGTGCCTCAATGCCTTTTATGTGTGTCTCCCTGCATAGCGCCGATCTGATGCCAACTTCAGAGTACTACCGCAATAAAATATCATACCGAAGGCGCTCAACATAGTGTTCCATTCGGTCAAATTTTACTAACATAGGGTATACTATTTACTAAAATGTTCAATAACCGTAGAATAGAGACTAGGAAAAAAGGATTTCTCGTAAATGATTTATCTACAACTCCATAGATTACTTATCAGTGCCGGCTCCTAACCCGACAGGAATTTATTGTATATTTATGTCAATCAAAATACAATTTTACTATCGAATCTCGTCACACCACTGAGCCATGCAATTATACATTCATGTCAGACATCTTGTTTTTGTCAATAGAGATTCATGCCTTGTCTCATTTAATGTCAGCGCCCCCATGTGTTCTTGTTATTGTTATATATGTCTGTCGATCAAAATATAGTTTTACTATCTTTGCACGTCTCACTCGAGGCGCATGCTGATTAAACATTTAAGTCAGACATCTTGTTTTGTCGATAGAGGTTATTACACTCTTTCTCTGCTACCACCAGCGCCCCCTATCCCCCACTTACAGAACCTTTGCTAGTACATACATCATTCGGTTTATTGAAAGCGTCTAGCAGACCTCGACCAATGCTGAACTTCCGTGGGTTGCTAAGCATATGCCTTGTAACCTTGATGACAATATTTTTATCATATTTCTTTAATATTACTTGTTAAACGAATCTTTATTTTTTTTTATTAATTTCTGAAAACCATTAGCCTCATTAGGATAGAAAATCAAATACATGTTTATATTGAATAATTTTTATGCTCGATGTAAAATAATTATGATCAAGAGCTTCGTTAAGTTGGTTAAGCTTTTAAGGTTATGGTCAACATCTCATAACTACTTATATGTCCATCTTATCGGAATGGAATGCACATATATGTAATCTCGCGAGACTGGAGTCAGGTCCCTATAATGTGAAATTCGGCTAACCTTAACGTCGAACGTGCCACGGGTTGTTAATCTTCATACAAACGACTTACTGTCCCCATCACCTAATCTATCTGTCCAAAAGAAAAAGGATAATGGCCGCCTTTATTTAAACGGATAAACCGATAGAACCATTGTTGTGTCATTTCTCCTATGAGTCGAACCTAACGGTCTGATAGGTTTTGTGCCGTTGAGTTCGTATCAACCGTCGGCCATGCTTGCAATGTGAGGTGTGAATTGGACACGCTCATAAACATGAAGTTAATGCATACAAATGTGTCAAACATTTATGTCGAATCTCGGGAACAAAATAGCCAGGATCAGAGGGTCAAATGGCCATCATACTGGGTCGTTATTGATTTAGAAATGTTCAATATATGATAGACTGTCTTCTTTGTAGAGGCTCTAAATAATATACCGAAATATATATAACAATAATACCCTGTTGGATTGAAGACAAAAGTTGAGAATCGATCCGCAATATTCCACTGCATGATCCGATAAGGCGACTTAGGCGGGAACAAATGCGGAACCCTTTTACGACAGAGTCGTTTACGATTGTTTTCGGATTCCCTTCAAGTCAATTGTACCAGTTTATGCAATATGCAGAATTAGTTTAAACTTCGGAAAACAATTTATTTACAATGGATGTATTGTAAGCTTGGTATTTCAAACAAGATGTTTTAGTTAATATATTACCATGAAAAGTGAATGCATCGAAACATCAATATTTATCACGGTTAACTTTCGGTATACCGTTTCCTTTGCTCCATGTTTCTTATGCTGATCATTCCTAGAAGATCACTGAGCATTACAAACATGTAAAAATAATTATCATTCCACAGAGATACCATTGTTTTTAGATTTAGTACTGGAAACAGCACAACACTTTCGCTTATCGTTTTTCGAGACTTTTTTTTCCAACGTGGGGGAACTAAAGAGACCAACATAAATTACCTTTTTATCTCTCTCCTACGCACTCTTACCTTGCCGGGGGATTCCTTTCTCGGCACCTTAGTTTAATCCGAAGTCAAAATATAGAGACCTAGGCCCGTATTCACGAAACCGTTCTCATACACAAAATCAGGTTTTGTGCTCAAGCCTCATTTCATATGCTAGTGAAAATATTCTAAAAAAATACATCTTGTCAAGGATATGAAAGAATTTGGAGAGTTTTAGGGCTGAATACAATTTTCGATGTTTAAAGTATACTTTTGATTGTGTGACATGATTTTAAGCATGAAAGTAGATTTGAGCACTGAATCCATGCTTGAGCACGAAAACGGTTTCATAAATACAGGAGATAGAATATGTTACCGTGTTCAAAATAAAATGCGCCGTCTCAATTTGGTGTCTAATCGGTTGTATTTGATTTGAGTCCTGTCAACAGTTAATATTATCTAAGGACGTTACTCCCTGCAGGTAGGGCGTAAGAATTGTACCTGCTGCCCCCAATTGCATGACTGTAGTAGGCGACTAAATTTGGGATCTTATCTATTCTCTTCTTTCTAAATCACTTTTTTTATTCCTAATGTCTCCCTAGACAATGCCTCACTTTTGGCCATTTGTTGAGCGTTCGCCCCTGTGAGGAAGGCTTTGGGTTCTGTCCCCTGGCCGGGACATATCAAAGTCTTTAAAAATTGTAGTTTCTACTTCTGCTTAACGCTCAGCATATTAGGAGTGGGACGACTGGTTCGCCCGTTGTCAGTATAATGTGACCGGGAGGGGCATTCTGCTGGGAGTCTTCGGCAGTATGTTTCAGTGAGGTAGCACTATAGAGTCGGCTTAGGTTCTGCGCTATCACAAGAAGACAAACGCGAACA
Organism: Crassadoma gigantea; assembly: GCA_032360845.1. Classification (NCBI taxonomy): domain Eukaryota; kingdom Metazoa; phylum Mollusca; class Bivalvia; order Pectinida; family Pectinidae; genus Crassadoma; species Crassadoma gigantea. The sequence continues at coordinate 895 of JAULCA010453634.1, read as the reverse complement.
TATTGCAGCCTCCCAAAATACACATGCATACACTACACGCATGTATCTTGCACACAGGGGAGGCTGTCCTTAAATGACCTTAGCTGTTAATAGGACGTTAAACAAAATAAAACCAAACATCTAAGGACGTGCCTCCATGTGAGTAATGCACGGTGTTATTTGCGTTTGAGGCCAGGGTACATTTGTATGTGCGGAGCTGTTGCCGACCATAGAGCTCTACCTCAATGAAATACCACGCCGAAGTATCACCAACCGGTCTCATTGTACTGACAACGAGTTTACAAGTTGTTGCTATCCTCCGAAAGGCTGAACGTTTAGCAGGGCATAACAACAGCAGGCTTGTTCTCTTAAATCCCCGACCTCCAGGGCAGAAGTGTTGTGGTATCAGGAATGAACCGCGTCATCCTATTCTGTAGCTGTAGCGAGGACGCAAAACCACAGACAAGCCTAGAATATCAACATCTCAACACATAGATACGTAGGAAATCTGTATTCGCCGATTATTATCAAGTCTGTGCAGATTTGCAAAAAATGTCGATAGATAGCATATGATCATTTATCAGTTGAAATCTTTGTGTAGAAAATACCTGATATGCCAATCCAGAAACTCGCGTTTGATCAATTTGCCAACAATATTGTTTCTGATTTTTTTTCGTACAAGATTTGAGAAAAGTATGATAATGGCTTGACCATGTCTGTTTATGTTATGCAGCCTCAATAGATTTTATTAAGAAACATCATTTCCATTTAATCAACTTATTATGAATTTTACTCAACACTTATTATACATTGTAAATACGTTCGAAAATATGTTTTGGATATAAAAATCTTGCAATAATTTGGTAAAATTAATAGTTAATATTTAAATAAGAGAAGTCGAGTAGGATATCCAAAG